>VXBH01004946.1:1589670-1625507 GCA_013400035.1 Rynchops niger
GCAGTTGAAGTCCGGCAGCAGGAATTGTGGGGGTGCCGACAACCGAGATTTACAATGAGGGGCGCGAAACTTTTCAGGAGCGCAACTAGCCTGTGTAGAATTCATCTTTTGAAACAAATATTGCAACTAAGGAAAATGATTCTGCAGGATTTGGATGCTCTAAGGGAGCACTCACTTTAAAGCGAATAATTCATTCAATCGCATAACGCAGCCCCGACAGTTACCAACTGTAGGGATGTCAGGCACATACTTTTTATGCAAGGCGTTTGGAGATTAGGTTGAGAGGAATAACGCATGTATAAATGGAGCTCCCGCTTTGTCACAGTTCCTCTGAAATCTTTTTCCCTTTCAAATGCCATGGATTAGCACCGTTCACTGGCAGGGAGACGGTGGGGGAAAGCCTTTTGGCCAACAAAACAGGATAGTTGGTTCCTTCAACAGCACTTTGAAGCAAACCTTATATATATATGATATGCTTCAGCAGGTGGATATATTCAGGGTCCGAGTCCCTGTCTGTCTGATGGGAGAGAAACAGGCTGGTATTCCTGCATAAGGTGAGGCAGGGTATGATAGACACTTTTTACATTAAAAGAAGTTATGAATGAAAAGTAAAACATAACTGTGAGTAAAGGGGCCTGAGTAGTAGGTGTTTACAGGCTTTCAAGAAAACATTGTGTGACCCAGACATCACCCGTGATACAAAGCCCAGTGGATTCTTGCTGATCTCTAACTGGCGGGGTTAGCCCAGCGCCTAGCAAAAGGATATCTTTAATCAGAATTAGTAATAAATAGCTCCCTGATTGGCTCCTTCGGCAAAGAAGCTAAACTGGGAAGAAATGAGATTAAACTATTCTTTCACCTCCAGACACCTCTGAGATCATAGTTGACGTATACCTCCAGCCGTGTTCATGCTGACGCTGCCTGTCTCCCATTATTTCTTCCTGTAAAGAAGAAATACTCTGACACTGCTCCATGTGGCTGTTCCCACATTAAACACTTCCGAGTTGTCTTTACTTGCAGCACGGCAGCTCCATAAGATTAACTTTTTACTCTTATTGCCTATCAATTTGTTGAGTTTACATTGATCGCATTCACAAAGTTTAAGGGCTCCATTTAGTTAACTTTTTGTTTCCTACTCAGTTAGTGTGGCCAATGGTCTGCTCAACAGAATGTTATTTCTTAGAGTAGCCCTTGTATTTTGGAAGAACTTCATTTTTCCTTGAGACCCTGCAGCTGGTGGGGAGTGTTTGCATTGTTGTTAGCCTGAACTCATCGTAAAAGCTCAGAAAGACTTTTGGCTCCAGTAACTTTGAATAGCAGAAAAATAAAAATCCTAATACAGAGGAACAAAAAATTTTGGGGGGTGAAGTTTTGGCTCATCTGTAAGAACTGATTACTCAAATATACTTGCTTTGTTTCTGTCTTATAAAATAATTTCACAAGAATAAAGATTTGCTTTATTTACCAGATTGCTTTTTAAAAATTTATATGAAATATGATAGCAAAGATGCAGGTACCTGTAACTTTGAATAGCAAAAAAAAGAAAAAAATCCAACCCTGTAAAACCCTAATTCTAACTAGAGGGAAACAACAGTTATTTCAATACAGGAAAAAAAGTTTGACTCTGAAAGTTCACCCTTTTCCCCCCCTGTGTTCAGAGGTTACCTTATCAGCTTATTAATGGAGGAGAAATGAACCCGTTTGCTCCCACAGCTGTAGTGTTTCTGCTGGGAGCTCAGAAACAAAAACTGTTTTCTCTCGCCTGAGCCTGACACTTTCATCCTTTCTCTCAAAACCCAGTGCTATATTGCTCGAGCTTTCAAAGCAAGGTGTCAGGCTAGTACGGAGCACACACTGTGTTTCCTACCGAATTTTTCACTTTTACAACTGCTGTTGAGACTGTAGTTCAAATTATTTAATCTCTGTGCAGCTTGACAATAAGCTATCTCCGAAAGGTGCAGCTAATCGGACATAAACTGTTACACGGTTCCCGAAGATGATGCTCCAGCCATTTATCTTGTCAGCACAGAGGCTCCCACCAAGGCTAGTTTGCTTGGGCACGGTTATACATTTAAAACAGATTATGCCTGCTTTCTCAGTTCTTTCAGTGACACAGCTTGTATGTGGCAAACAGGGTTTCTTGTCATTTGTGCTCCAGTGTGCAAATCAAATTAAAACAGTGTAAAGAAATGTAAAGAGAATAGGTCGGCAATGGCTCTCAAATGATGAAAAAAAGCCACTTTCACGGCATTTGTAAGAGGACAGCCTCAAACCTCTCGTCTAGAAAAGATACCAATTAGCATCATTGAAGTTAAATGCTGGTATTTATAAACTTTGTAAAAAAAAGCAAAGAAATAAACATTATCACCTTAAAGAAAATAGCCCAGAATTATTAGTCATTATCATTATCAGTGTCTCATCAAAATTTATTGCTGGGAAATTAACAAGGCAGGAAATTAAAATATCCAGAGCAGATCCCACCTGTCCCTGTGCAGACAAAGCTCCTCTTGAAGAAATCGATTTTTGGAATGACTATAGCAGCGTGTGCCCCCACTTTGCTTCATTAAGGTTTGTAAGCCATTCCACTTATAAACAATTCTGAGACCAAGATTCAATGAGATCCATGTGCAATAGTAAAATTAGGATGAAGATTCAGTGGGTGTTATGTGTCCTTCTCACATTCAATAATTTAACCTAAGGAAAAAATTCCCAACACACTGAAAGTTATTGCCAGTATTCTTAAAAATGAAATCTAGTCAGAACAAAAGCATTGGTTTCCAAAATAAAATAAAATAAAATAAAAAATTAAATAAATTCAGTTTTGCTTACTTACACTGTTTTGGGACCTGAAATTTCTGATTAACAAGAAGCCTGTTTATGCTTTATTTTTACCCATCTGTCATCTATGTACTCATTTTTGAAATTCTGAGGATATTTTTGTCTTCCTTAGTTTATCTGCCTGTAAAAATCTGTCAGATGAGAACCTGAGGCTTAGTTAGTAAGGCATTTATGCTGTTTATGCACCTTCCTGGTGTATTCCCACAAATCAACAACTCAGGTGGTTTCAATGATTCAAGGGTTTTATAAATTCCCGGTTGCACATCCAATAGGATTTTCTGCAGCCATTGGTCTCCTCACCCGTTGCTTTATGGGTTTGTTCTGGGAGCACGTGAAAGGATGGAGCCGCGTATCATTACCTGGCAGTACCAGCAGTCATAGCAATACCACACTGTTAAATATCAGAGCTGTCTGGCTTCCTTACTTTCATTCTCCTTTGAACAGCTTCTAAAAGATCTTTGAGATGCACAGAAGATGTTTCTGTGGACACAGGAACTCTCCTTCATGGCAATTCCACCAGAGCCACCAAAGGAAGTATTCAGAGCACAAGGAAACCTCCCTTGAGCAATCTGCCCATCTTCACAAGTGGAAGAGGAGCCGAAGCTTCCAAAAGACCAATGTAGGGAATGGGTTTGGTGGCGTGACTTAAGCCAGCATCACCCCAAAGCTAACCTCGTCCATGCCACAGGTCACAACAAGTGCCATGGGGGTGTCCATAAAGGAAATGTGGCTCTAAAAGAGATAGGGTATTGCTTTTTACTGACAGCGTTTTTTTGATTTTTGGAGATAGGCTGATATCAATTTGCACTTTCAGCATTACTGCCTCCAAGCCTTGCCTTGATCCTCAAAACAGAGTGCTCACAGCTTCAAAAACCAGCTGCTTGAAGTTAGTCTCCGTACAATATTAATGCATGGATATAAGCAAAGTTGTTTCTGGAGTTGCTGTATTTTTCACAGGGCTTGCAGACTAATAAATCCAATTATTGTGCCAAATAATATATTTTTTATTTGGGTGCTTTGCTAGGGCTGTAGCAGGATTGTAAACAGGTTAGCTGCCATGAGGCATAAAAGTACAATTAAGCTAGTAAAAAGACATCAGGTGAGGTACTGTACTTGAGTGGTACTGTTGGCGAGGTACGTGTGGAGAAGACATTCAAGGTAAAGGTTAAGAATTAAGTTGAAGAGATCACTGAGGAAATGTTTCCCGTCAATTAGAAAGAGCCAAAGAGAGACAGCACTTGTTTTCACATTTACCCGACTCGAGGGGTAGGTTAGGAGGGCATTTACAAAGGAACAGATTCAGCAGAACTTGCTAGGACCACCCCACCTATAAAGTCCTTTGGAAGAAGCAGGGTTGGAGCCTCAGTTTTCCTAAGCTCTGGCCAAGATTCGATGTGAAATCCTGCTTGATCTGAGAAGTAACACCTGCTAAGGAGCTATGGGTGGAAGTTGCAATGTGTTTCCTAGAAATCAAAGGCTTCAGCTGAATGATGAGAATGGAGCCAGGGAATAAGAAATATTAGCAATCATCTTGCCAAATGTTAGTATTTTCTCAGTCGCTGGTATTTTCCAGCTGATTCTCAGTCAGATGAAATGCTGTTTAAAGTATCCATAATACCAGCCCATGGGTGCTTCTGTTCAGTTAATACGCCAAAGGGACATCAGTGTAAAATTTTGATACTTGTTCTTGCAATTTAATTTGCTAGCTATGAATGAAAATAATTGGCGTTGTGCTTTTAACATGAATCTGTATTTTGTTTCTACTTGAAATCAAGAGCACAGCCTATTCTAGAACAAGATTATTTCCTCAAGGAACAGTATTGGGTCTAGCTGGTCTCGGCTTAGCTTGTAGTTGAACCTTGCAAGCCCTGCCAGTCCTGAGCACCCTGGGAGTAGCAGTGGTTAGTAGCCAGTGGGTTTCTCAAGGTAAATTGTGCTAGTCCTGAGCAGGCAGGGCAGTTTCCTGACAGCGAGGAGCACCTGGGAGGTGTGCACCTATCTCCTCTGCACTGGTTGGTGGGGCTCAGCTTCACTGGAGGAAGTTTGGAAGCCACTTAATTAACTCTTTTTGGACTATTTCCTCAGGACTGTGAAGAACAGCTGTTGTAGCATTGGTAAGGCACGTCATATATGCTAATGCTGTGGTTTTGTAAGTTGATTTGATATTTTTGAAGGTGGTGGGTAGAAGGCTGACAGTGGAGGAGCGAATGCAAGTGAAGGGGATAGAGATGGATAGTGTTCCCACAGAGCTGCTCTTCTCAAATATATACTGCTGTAGACTATGCTGATGGTTAAGATCCTTAAGGCTTCTCAATAATTCTCCAGCATGGAATTCGCCAGCATATTTCTCTTTGTTTCTGTCTGAGGGAATTTCTCAGGAGAAACTGATGAAAATTTATTGTTATTGTTCAGATGTTGCTTCATGAAAATACTGAGGGAAAACAGAAGTTTGCATAAAATCTTTGTCTGGGGCTCTGCCATCTCTGAAGAGTGTGTTACAGAAATCTCCACTTCAAAATACTTCTTTTTTCTTCTTATTTTGCGTATTATTTCTTAAAATGCTACACATGCATATAATAATGTGGAAACATTCATTGTTTGAAATGCCAATGGCTGTCTTTTTCATTGGACAAAGGCTAATAAAGATTGAGAGTAGGAGAGCAAAACGTATGTTTCTCAAATGATAAGTTTTTCTTTTCCTGGATTTTGATATCTTTTACCGAAGGAACAAAATACTAGAAATTAATACATGTATGAAAATGATTAGGGAAAAAATCCCATGTATATTCCATTACCAGGTTATAATTAATGGATCATCAGGGGTTTTTAACTGGACTAGTGTGCATGAGAATTTATTTGTGAACTGTTATTTTATTTTTGAACTCTAGGGTAGCAGAGGACTCCTCATATATATGTGTGAAAAGGTGTCACTCAGGTATCTGAAATAAAGAAGTAATGTTATCTTTACACCAAAATCTTTTTTTCCTCCCTAAAGGCATTTCTCTCCACATACAGGGAATAAACCATGCATTTGCTTCACATTTTTCCTAAAGTTATTCCTCTTCCTTTATTGTCAAGTTCTGCAATCAAAAATAGGTTGGGTTGATATGAATAAGCCTGCTGATGCTATTCCATATGGAGAAAGCGTGTAGCACGTCTACTTTTGCACTTCTGAAGCTTAAGATCTCCTACAAATTTCCTGCATGACTGTGGGGGCTTCAAGCCTTTCCATCCCTCAGGTTTTGCTCCCGAATGACAATGGTACATCTCTCTGCTCCTGGGATGTTTGGGACCTAAGGACTTTACAGTTTTATAGAGGTTCAGATGGTGTTTGACTTCAAGCCATGGAAGTACCACAGATACTTGTCCATCTGTCCCTACTGTTGCCCTGCATCAGTAAACTGTAAAGGAGTCAGTGCTGAATTCATCCTGATTTTAATTTTTCTGGCAAACCCCAGAGAAAGCCTTAATATGTGACCCAGTTTCTATTTCTGAAATATTATGTTTTTAATCCTCTTTCTATTTCAGTTTCATCTAATTCAAACTGGGGTTTGGACACTGCTATCTAATGCGATTCAGTACTGGAGAAACATTGGTACAAAAGCAGAAACAGAAATAATTCCACAAAGAAATTAAAGGGAAAGTCTAGAAGTTTTGTTGCCGTAATTTATTCATATGTACCCTCTCCTTTTATTAGCCACCTTCCTGTGAGAATTTGGAGTGCTTTAGAACATAAATTGCACCGAGTGACATGTTTCAGCAAAGCATCTCAGCTCATGTTGTAAAGGTGAATGCCATGCTCATTTTATGGGTGCTGAAATTGAATTAGAGACTATTCAAATGCAGCAGAGCATTCCGTAATGTAACGTCAAACATACAGATGTCTGAATTTGGCACTACTCATACGCTTTAAATGACTCACGGTTTAAATGGCTTGTCCAAATCTGTACAGCCAGGCAGATGGGGGATAGGCTATGGCTCTTCATGGAGACCATTAGAGAAATCCATCTGAATACATGTGGTGTAGATCCATCAAGGGCTGCAAGTGTCCATCTTGGAACGATTTCTCTTTTCAGAACATAATGAATGCTGGCCAGCAAATATTATAAATGGCAATTTATGACAAACACAGTTATTATATTCAGTATATTGTCATTTTCTCCAACTGTTTCTTCTACATTCTTAAATATAAACCAGGACACTGAGGAACAAAGTGGTATCCAGCAAGGCCACATGGATACAAGACCACTTTGTTGCTTCAGCATGGGGTTTCAGAGTTTGCATTTGTTTCTTTGTACAGTGTCAAAATAATAACACCCTATATTTGGAAATATGGCTCCTTGTATGTGCAATGAATCATGCTCGGAGTATTTCTTGTTTTCCCTCTCCCACCTCTTCCTAAGATAATTGGTCTTTCTGGTGTTAACTGGCATTTCACCAGGGTGTGCAATCATGCGATTAACTAGAGGCTTGTATTGAAAGACAAATAAGCTTAAATATTCTGGAAAGGCTTTGTGCATGTATTTAAGCGATTTAGAGAATTAGTGTCCTGATAAAGATATGTGTGGCTTGAAAACATTTTAGAAACTCATAGAATAACTGTGGGGCTATTACTATTTTCATATCGTGCACATTATCTATTAGGTTTCCTTGTCTCTAACAAGATCATACTCATTTTCATCTCTGCAGAAATGCGATGCTCTTCAAGGAGTTTATTTATTTAATGTTTTCCTGAAATCATTTAAATTGCCACACTGCCAGGTTAAAATAAATAGACGCTCATCTCACCCAATGGTTCCCTTTTTTCTTGGTGTTTTCGTAATGCAGTTTTCACAAATCACAAGCGTCATGGGACTTATCCCAAGACATGCTCAAGTGAAAGCAGATTATCTGTAAAACGTACCACTTCAGAAACCATACCTCCCATGTGATCATTATTTAAGCGTTTTTAAATATCTTACTCACCCTGATGCATGTCTTTCTATCGGAATTCTTCCACTTGAGAAAATATATTTCCATTAATTTGCTACAGAAGAAGTTAGAGGGGTAAAGTGAGCAGATAACACTGACTGCACTTTCCTAGTAAATCCCATGCAGTTCCATTGGTTTCAGCTCTGTTACTCTCCATACTCTTCTGCATGGATACAGTGTATTAAAATGAAGAGCTGTCACTGTTCAAAGCGTATTATGCCCTCCAGGGCAAGCATGGAGGGGCTTTCTGACCTTCCGTGCAGAGCTGGCTAACGAGCAATACCACCCGGAGAGTGCAATATCTCCTTCCTGCACTGTTCTCATTGCCTGTGTTTTCTTTACAACTTCAAATAAAGTCTGTTACTGATTCAGTAAAGGAAATAGATGCTTCCGTGCGGTTGTATTGTCTTTGGAAACATCCTATGAGTCCAGTGTGATTTCCCCTCCATTTCTTCTTGCGTATCCAGCACCAAGAAAGTCTTTAACATCCTCTGTGAGAAGGCAGCATCAAGGGATGAAATTTCCATAGTCAAGCTGCTTCACAAGCAGCAATTAATAATCAGAGGACACTGAGATAGGTAAATGTTGTTATCTCTGCTTTTCAGTTGGTGAAACTGGAACAAAGAGGTCAAGGTCACTGTCTTCCAATTTAAAATCTATGGTTGGACTTCAACAGCTAAATTAGTGACACGAATTGCAAACCTTTGAAACCCATAAAATCAAAAGGACTGCACGTTCTCTGGAATCCTGGAAATCTGAAAGCTTATTCATATGCCAGAAGTGTTGTAACCAAGTTAAACGTTCTTGCTTTAATGATTAGGGCACATTAGGTCACGGCCAAAGATATCCTGAATCTCTTTAGATTTTGGGGTTTTGTCTTATGTTCAGCAGTAGATATCTGCATTTACATTGCCCCCCTCTATTCATTTGCACTTGTGTAGTACCGAGATCTTAGGAGGAAATTTTCCTTAAATATCTTGGTTGCTCTTAAAGTTAAGTTGTATTTAGATTTCTTCGATTTCTTCAGTTTCCTTCACTACAGTCTGTCTCACATTGGTGAAGGAACTTGCACACTAAGTGAAGGAAAACGTACCATCTCCTCTGTGGGTGGTTGTGGAAGAGATGAAAACGTGCAGTTTCCTGGTGAAGAGAGAAGAGGGAAGAAAGCATCTTGCTTTCCCCGGGGACAGTAGTAGGGAAGGGACAGGGCCAGACAACGCAGCCCTCTAGAATAGAGTTTGCACTGGATTCTCTTCCGCATCCATGTAGTCCTGTTTGAAGGGGGGCTCAGAGTACGGTGGCAAGTGGTGATGCAGACCAGGAGCCGTATGACTGCCGTGTTCTCTTCGCTTACGGGTAATTTGTTAATGAAGCGCTGACCAGTTGGCACCCCAAATGCATCGCATGTGTGCATGGATTTTGTAGGACTCTTAAAAGTTTGGGGGGGTTAACTGTAAAACTTGAATGTTTTGGACTGATTGGCCCTTTTAGTCCTCTCTCTCACATTAAGGCACCTGGCCAAAGCAGAGGTTTTTCCATTTTCAGCAGACATGTCACAGAAAATACAGTTATGCTGCCCAACTTAGCAACCAGCGGTGGAGGAAGATGGGTGCTTCCTTTATCTTAGCTCTGCCTTCACATGATCAGACTCCCCCTCATGCCATATATTTCTCTTTCCCTGGCAGAGGAGCGAGAGGCAAGTCAGGTATCTCCTTTCTGGTTATTGCCTGGAGGTGGCATGTCCTGCCTGGAGGCACTGAGCATCCTCACCGTGTCCTGCCCCACACGTGGCCAGTCGATGAGGGGGAACACAAGTTGGCGGCTGCTGCAGAGGCAGGTGATAACTCTCCCATCGGAAGCCTGGAGACAGTATTTTGGCAGCCCAGGAAAGGTACATGCTTTGCCTGAACTGTAAACGCGGTTTGTTATATCACTTGTAAAAGCTCATTACACCAGTTAGCATATTAGCATTACAAGCAACATAATGAAGCATAATTGGTACAAGGGCTCAGTGTGAACTAATTGATCTGGAAAAAATGCCATTTCAGAATGCAAACAGGAAAAACAAACCTTGACCTTTCCTAGAAATTTCCAGGAGCAATTTTATTCACAAAACAGTAAGAGAGAACCAAGAACTCACTAGCAAGCGGATTTAATTTTTTTTGTTGATTGGTTTATAAAAACAGCATTTTGCTTATCACCTAGCAATGAGATTTACCAGCAGGGACTTGTGTATTGAGCTGTGTTTGATTGCAAACTCTGCTGAAAATGTCGTTTTAGGAATAATAGGGTACAACATATTTAAAAAAGAAAGACTGTTGCTAATTTTTGTTGTAAAGGTAAATATCTGCAAATAAGGTTACTGAGAGAGGGAAATCCATTCTAGCTGTAATAAAACTGCTGTAAGATTTTGCACTGTGCTGTGCTGTGCGGCACGCTCTGAAGTTAAACCATGGGAGATAAGTTTTTGCCAATCAAAAATAATGACATGGTCTTCAACTTAAAAACCCTTCTGCTGCACCTCTCTTGTTCTTAGCTAAATTAAAATACCTTTCTCAATACTGACAAAAACCAGATGTATAACATCTAGTTTTACAAATTTGCCTTTTGCTTACCCATAGTAAACCTAACTCTGGAACTGTGCTACCTATAAACCTTTCCTTGTGGTAGAACCAAAATCATCCCCTGTGCTTCTGTAAAAAAAATGTGTCCTTTAGAATTATAGTCGTGAAAGATAACAAAATGCCCTTTAAACAGCTAAGAAGTGTTGTAATTTAAACAAGGACTTGGAACTAGATGATCTTTAAGGTCTCTTCCAACCTAAACCATTCTGTGATTCTACGTGTGAGAGGCACCACTGTCTTTCTGCAGAGACAATCCTTTGCTGATGCCATTGGGACAACTTCTGTAGCAAGATGCAAGGGTAGAAAATGGATAGTCCACTTTATCCAAGACTCTTGGATAACAGATATATTGCGAATCATATGGGTGTTTTCAGTGGGTGTTACTGGCTTTGTACCACACAAGGCATTCCTAAATATTTGAATAGAGCGGTCAGAAGGCTCCTGATGCTCCCAAAGAGAGCAGAGTGATTTTGCAGCCAGGGGAGTGAGCAGCGAGGCCAGCCCAGTCCCTCTGGGGATGAGGAGGAGGGCAGGGGGCCGGCCTGGGTGAGGGGGACTGAGAGGAGACAAACATGTTGTGCACCAGGGCTGGGAGCCATGTCACCTGGGTGGCCCATGAGCAGGTAGACATAGTGCTTAGAGATATGTTCTAGTGATGGTTTTTGTCAGAGTTAGGTTGATGGTTGGACTAAGCCATCTGTAAGGTCCCTTCCAACCTAGACATTTGTATGGTTCTACAATTCTCTCCTGGAGTGACAGCAGTAGCTGTTTACTGGGATTCAGGGTTCCTTCTAGTGGCATCCTCCACGCTTTTCACCCCAGTTGTGTTTACCTCTGCCCAGTAAATCACTTAGCAGGTGAGGCAGATGCATTAATAACACTTTAAAAGATGCCAGAGTTGCGAGAGACGCAGAGCTGAGCGCTGTGAGAACCAAGTTCAATTCACACATAATTTCTCCATTTAAATGATTTGGAATGAGCCATTTTGGGCTGCACCAGCACCAGTGCTGCAATAGGCAGCGTTTCTCTTCCTGCCTGGTGGTATGTCGGCTCAGCACAGATGGTGCAAACCCCCCGTCGATGAAACACCCGGCTTCATGCTACGGGTGGGTTTGCTTCCTCCAGGAGTGGAGGAAGAGCTGGTGGGATGGGCTGAGTCGGGAGACCTCCCCAACCCAGCACCACAGCTCCAAACTGCGCCAGGCAGGGGCTACTCAGTAGGGTACACCCGGCCTGTCAGCAGGGATTTGAGAGAAAGTGAATTTTAACCATCTGTTAAGTCAATCGATAACCTGCTTTCTAAATTACAGCATTTGAGCTAATTAGAAATGTGGAGCAGGGCACATTTCTCAGGTGGTGCTCCACTGGTCTGGTTGGGAAGTGAGGCAAACGTTCCTCATTCCTCTGGAGAGCACGAGGAGGACTGCCTTCTGCGTGTCAATACCAACAACGTGCCCAGGCTGGAGACTCTGAAATAGGGTCCATGTGGCCAGGGAGGCTGCTGACACAACTGGAGGGTCACAGCGGAGGTTTTAGCAAAGGATGATGCTAAAAGACATATTAATGGGCTTTAAAAGGCTTTGAGATCAACTGGGAGTAACTTTTGAGAATGAGATACATCCTGGTGGGAAAACTCCCACTGAATAATAGGAATAGGCCATGGTCTTGTGTAACTACCTGTGTTGGTTTCCAACAGAGTCTCATGATGCTCCCATTCCATTTTTTGCCAAAAGTCAGAGCTTCTGAAATCCCCTGCTTATCTGGAAATCACATTTCTAAACTAGAAAAGTGAGTAAAAGGAATGGTAAGTGTGCTGTTTTAAACGCATTATGATTCTGAAGATGATCTGGTGATTTATGTTGCTGAGTACAGGAACTTTGAAAGCTTGAGTGTGGCGGTCCTTGAAATCTGTGAATCCACCGTGATACATTTCCTTCAAAACGATGCACAAATCGGGAGTAGTCCCCAAATTTGTCACCAGTCTGAGCTAATTCTGCTGCAATCTGGGATACAGATCCCACTTTCCCAATGCTTGCTGATGGTTACAGTGCAACAGGATCTCAATGACTTTGCAAGTTAGTCATTAATTAGTAAAAACTCTGCACAGTCTGAAATTTAGCAGTTAGGAATCAGTGGTTTGGAAGGACACCTGGATGAGAGTTTTGGTGAGGGACGTATATTTATGGGTTAGTAGTAGAATGGGCACTCCCACAATGTATTGCCCCATTTTTCTGCTGTATAGGCAGAATTATCTTTCAGATAAAATAGGCAGTCCAGCACCCAGGCACCCAACAAGTTCCTGACCACTTTTCTGTATTTACCTTTAATTTCTTTTCCTGTATTGCAAACTTTTCATGTGTGGCCCAAGGACATAATAAAGTGATTTTATATGACCAGCCTTTCACTAGCGGGGAGCAGGTTTCATTAGCTATAGAACTGCACGGACTTTAAGAGAGAAGTTTCTGCAGTTGGTGATCAATATCAAACCTGCCGTAACAGAGATTCCGCCTCTTGGGTCCTGATGTAATTAAGGCAGCTTTACACTTTCCCGTTATAAGGAACTCTGTTCTGTTACTCAAAAGTTCATCATGTTTTAAATGCTCAGGCAAAATTCCTTATGTTTTAGGAAAGTTGCTTTTATGACTTTGGGTTTGTTTTGTTTTGTTTTGTTTTGTTTTTCCCTAATATGGTTTGCTGCTTTCAAGAAGGAAAAAAATGAAAGGACAAGTGTGCTGTTCCGGCATGTTAAAAAAACTCTGGTGTCCTCTTTGAAAGTTGACTTTCTGTAAAGCTGTTGATGACTTCTTTTTCCCAGCACTGCCGTCTTTCAGCTCTTTGAACCAAGCTGACTAGTGATCACCAGCTGCGTGTTCCCGGTTTGCACAGGGTCTTGATTCTTTCTTTTCAAAGTCCTTGATCCATTTTTTCGAAAAGCCTCATCATTCACTGCTGCAGCTGAAACATACCTATGCTAAAGAGAGAGAGCATCCTGTGAAATTCTTAAGGCAAAGATGAAGGTAATTAGGCGTGTGTGTTAAGTATTTAAACACATTTAAATTGTGCACCTCATATGCACTGACGAAATCCAGGTCTTAAGCAACTCCAGCAGTGTACTCTAAATTTGTGGGTACTCATGATCCCTGTCTCTTTGTGCTTTATCTCCTTTGAAAAAGCTTTTTTAGTGTGTGACAACATTTTTTTTCACAGTGAAGCAGTCTCTTTAAAAAGCCAGGCTTTACTTCACTTCTCATGTCATTCCTTTTTTCTCTTTTTTTTTTACCAGGAAATGTAAAAGTTAAGGAGAGATGGAGACTAAAATAGTTTCTGAACTACCTTAAAAAAATCTGAATTTCTGCCGGGCTGCCTTGACTTTAAGCAGACTCCTGTTTTTACCAGGCCCGCCCCCGCCCCCCTTCAAAAGCGTGGCTTAAAACATTTTTAATCATGATGCCTCACGTGCCTGGCGTTGTGCTGCCGACCCTAATTAAGCAATGACACGCGATTGTTGCTCCTACCTGTGCCATGAGCGGCACAGATGGGGCAGTGTCGGAGCTGAGATGCCGTGGGACAGGCTAAGAAGGCTCTTATCTCCGTGCAAAGCAGCTTCTTTGAGGGGAGGCAACGTACGCACCGTGCCCTGCCAGTTCCTTACACAAGAATTTGCGAGGCATCTGCGGATTAGTGGTGTGAGGATGCTCGGTTTACGTAACGGTACCCGGCTTCCAGGCAGCGCTTCTCGTCAGTAGGTATTAAAGCGCTCTACCTAAAAAAAAAGGTCGGTGTTATCATCCTCAATTTACATATTCTGTCTGGCTTCGAGGAGAGAGCATTTTCTTGTGGTCAGAGCTGTGGTACGAGACATGGCGGCTTGTGCAAAGATTTAAAACGCTTGAGCAGTGTGCCTGAGTGAATGAGGCTTACCTATTTAGGATTTGAGACCTGCGTCTGAATCTGAAACATGCTTGAATTACATTTGTGTAACCTTCCAGTCATAAAATTAAATACTGCTAATTACCTGTCTCTCTCTGACATCTTGTCTTTGGACTTCAGAAGCAGCAGTCCCTATAACTTGGTTTGCTTAATGCTTTTCATACGAAGACCTTGGCTTTAGTTACATGGAGCCTCTGTGTGTGTGTGTGTATGTGTGCACAACTGTGCAGGCTGGGATTTCCAAAGCTGTCTCAAGCTGGTGTTTAAAAACCTTTTAGAAAAAGTGCTTCTGCAAAACCGAGTCAGCACAAGTTGAAGTTGGGGGGCAAAATATTTTTAGGCATATCAGGGGTGAGTTTCAGCCTCACCCTGTCAGTGGATGCAGGCTTTAAAGTTGCCAGGGTTATTTCAGTGTGGGCACATCTCATATGCCCCGTTCCCACAAGCCCTTTACTTGTGTTCTGCCCCTGTAAAATGTAAAACCACCACTTTCTTTCTGCAGTTTTTCCTATGTTTTGCCCTTTTTGCCTGTAAGCTCTTCAGAGCAGAGTCTCTCTTAAACACCGTGTCTGGCTTGTCTAGACCCCAGTGTTATTCCAGAAACTTGCTGTAGCTTCACGGCAATAAATTTATGCTCATATAATATTATTGTAGGCTCTTCGATCAGCGTTTCACAACATACTGAAAGAAAAATACGTTTAGGAAGAGGAGCGTATCTCGTAGGAATGATTATTTGTTTGACCTTAATCTGCCATTGGCAAAGCTTCCAGGCTGCACTGTATTAGCAGATGGATAATCGGCTCCAGCTGAATTTACTTGCACAGTTAAGTAGTTTATTTTCTCATTTTCCAACGGTGAGAGACTCTAAGAACAGGGCTGGCATATAAGTGCTCACGTATGTTCCTGTACAAACGTGTTGGGCTCATCGTTTGGACTGCTCGAGTGAGAACCCGAGGAACAAAAGTTGGAGCCAGGTCACTGTTGCTTTCCTTTGCGGCGGGGGGAGGGGAAGTCTGGCACAAAAGTGCAGCACCTCATTTGGGACCCAATCCACAGGACACGGGGAGGGAGCTTTTTCGCAGACTTCATTGAATTTCGGATCACCTTCAGGGTTGTTTTTCTTAGAATAGCTTGCAAAGCTTCCCTGCATTAAGCTTTTTCAGTGATGTCTTTGTGCTATGTAGAGAGAAAGTAAGTAAAAGAGAAAATTTACCATAGCGGTAAATAAAATTAGAAGATCGCAAGATTCATAGGAAAAAGGATTCAGGTGATAAAACCAGCGAAAACAATAGAATGAACACTCATTTTCTTATGCAGTCTTATTGCCTATAACTTTTGCTAACAGATTAAGGAGAGCTCTTACACAGATTTTTATAAAAGTCTAAGCAATGTGAAAACCAAAAATTATCAGTGCTGCTAATTACGCAGCTTCTGATGGCCTTGACATCTCTGGAAAGGAATTCCTCGCGCCACGACTGGATCAGATTTGCATAGTTTTTGTCAAGATGCCTACTCCCCTGAATGATTCAAGTATTATGAGAGTAAAATTAAGTGAGATGTGCAATTCCTGTCTGTGTCCCGAAAATAGTCTCTCATTTGAATATGAAGATGTAGAGGGCTATTGATTATAAGTTAAAACAATGTATGCTAATCATGCACAAACTAAGAGGCGCATCCAAGAGTTTTGTTAGGGAATAATGCCTTTATTTACTCAGGAATGACATGCAGAAATTTGCATCTGCTGAATAATAATATAGATGCTCAGTAATGCGGTTACAGAAATGTTATGGTTTTGGTGTGGTAGAAAGTTGTCATTTGAAGCTGACTTCTCGCCTTGGCCCATAAACCTGACATAACTGTTACCGATGACATAGAGTAATTTTAATGGAACATAATTGAAAGAAATTGAAAGGCAGGTTGGATTTGGAACTCCCACCTCAATTATATTAATTCTGCTTATATTAACCACAGACAAAAGAAATTCATTTAACTATGCTTTATTCCTAACAGAATCATGGGTAAATGCCATTCAAAGAAAACTGAAAAAGAAAAGAAGAGCAGTTCCTCTGATTAAAGTTGTAGAAGCTGAACAAAAAGGGATTTTTCTGAAAATAAGGAAAAGCTGTAGCAACTAGTGAAATAGTCACAGATCTTGCAAGGATATTCAGTCATTCCAGATTTTGTGATGTAAAGAAAAATGATTCAGGAACAAAGTGAAGCCAACACTGTTGAGACAAATATGGGCTGGTGGTGCCAGTCTTCCAAATGATTTTGATTTGTGTATGAGTTGCTCTGTTGTGTGCCTTGTTAATATTTAGATGCTGTGAAGTTGTTTGGAGAGACCGTGCTCCTTGGAAAGGCTGCCGTAAATGGAGTTTGCTTATTTTATTGCTACTCCGTTGTACCCAGTTCCTGAGGCACCGTGCCTTAAGTGTTGGCCTGAGACTCCTAGAAGAAGGGATTGCCCTTAAAACAGTTTGACCATCCCCATTTCAGGTCTGATTTATAGGTGAGAATAAAACAATTTACCTTTGGAGTGTATCCAAGTAAGGAACACTTCTCCCTTTTCCACTTAAAAGATGACCTTTCAGTACCAGTTACTATAGTAAGTGGACACCCATGTCAGAGGAGGAGGCAGCTCCAGTGCCTGATGGGGGAAAACCTTCCAAGAACTGGATCAGTGAGTTTCAGTTTGGTGAAGTGTTTTGAATTTTTTTGTTTGGATGCATGATCCAGCTGTTCCGGTATGGGGCTAAGCCACACACCAGTTTTTTCCCCCTATACTTTTTGTTTGTTTGTTTGTTTTCAGAAAGGAAACAGGTACAAAGGTTGGATGGGGTTTTAGAGATATTCCAGCAAGTCCCGGGTGTGGCTGACTCTGGGAACAGTATGGTAAGAGATCCAGTGGTTGATTTAGAGGGAAGTAAAGAAATCTGTGAAGAACTGAATCACCCGGATGTAGAGCAGAAAGGAGTATGCCATGACATGAAGTCACAAAAAAATACAATGAACGTGGAGTAAAAAAAGTAGTGGATCAGGAGCCACGGGTATTTCAAAAAGAGACAGAAATCTTTGACCAGTTTGGCACCCCTAAAAGGGTTGCTACCCGTCGTGTGGCAAAGCCTTGCAGACGCAGGAGGCTGCAGTCTCACTTGCCCTGTGGCTGGCCCACAACTGGCCACGCAGAACCAGGAGGTGCAGAGCTGACCTACTCCAGCGCCGAAGCAGCGTGGTGCTGTGCGTGAGACAGTCAAACCTGCTGAACTGGGACTGGGAGTCAGGACTACAGCAAGAATTTAAAGATTTGGGAATATGTTTTGAGGCTGAATTTTCTCTGATTGCAAATAGGCATGTTTTAGTGCGGGTAGGGCATCTGCAGCATCTCTGCTACTGCTATACAGCAGGCACAAATCAGCTCTAACAATACATGTGAAAAATCTTTCTAGGTTGTTTTGTGGCTATACATGATTGATAAGATCGACGGAGCAGAAGCAGACAGGATACTTTTTATTGAACTTTGGGGAAGCACACAGCATAGGCTGTGTTTACATTAAAAAGTTTTTACATTGTGATAGGAGCAGGTCAGTGACCTGAACGGCGGTGAGCTCCCTATGTCCATGTTGCACGGAACTTCAGGTTTTTACATGAGATGACACGTAGTCAGATAGAACACGGGGCCCACAGCATACCTGTACCCTGCTGGGGGAGAGGTGGGATGCTCTTCTGTGTCCACAAGGGCAGGAGGTACCTGAACCTACATCTGAGACAGTTGCGTGGGCTCCAGCTATGGTTGATGGAGTCTTGCAAGGACAGGCAGAGGAGATTAGGTGAGACTCCGGTCTCCACCGACAGCATCAGGTGGATCCTACACCTGGCCCAAACAGAGGTACTGCACCGTGCCTATATTTGTGGGACCACCCATGATTAAGGTCACCCGAAATTAAGGAATAAAAATCCTACCTAGCTTTTCAGCAGTTAGCCCGAGTATTGCGGCTCTGCCGGTTGTGCAGACCTCAATGGCACAAGAGAGGGATAATAACATATTTCCCATACAAATTATTTGGAAGCTGCTGCTGGTCTGAACTATTCAGGATTCGTCTAAGGGCAGGAAAGGGAGGAAAGGTGCTAAAGGGTATGCGTGCGAACTGTGAGTGAATGAGAAAGGTTGGTGTAACTAGATATTCCCTGTAGAGGCACGTGGAATTTAAACTTTTTAAAAAGGTCATTTTTTTAATCTTCTAGCAAACTTGTAGTGTGAAATCTGTTGTTCCAGTGTAAATAATTATATCCTTAGTTCGGTGGCTGAATCAAGTAAGAAATCATGACATTTTTTTTGGTTTGTTTTAGGATAAAGGGTCAGAATGACAAAAATACTTGCAAAAACTGTATGAAACTGCATTTTTGGTGGACTTAAAATTTACTGGCAGCATTTTCCCTAGTTCTGATGAGTCCCTCATCTTTGCATAAATCAGCAAGCACTGGCATTTTCTTAATGTCACTAATGACATTTTGGCCAAGAGGGTCTCAGCTGACTTTGTTCACTACAGAATTGCACATGGCGTGTCCTGAGGGGAATTACCGCATCCCTGTGTTTGTTTACATTACTCTTTAAGCTGCCATCCCTGGCAAGTGTAATTAGTTGTCCAGTGAAACAAGATCTTTCATTACCATCTTTCCTAATGCTTAATCTAGGAATAATTCTCTGGGGTATTTGTTATATATGGAGTAAACAAAATATTTCCTTCTTGGTGTGGTGAATAAAGTTACCATTGTCAAATACTGAATTGATGAAAGACACAGTTTACCCAAAGGCACTGTTTTAAGGGGGTAAATGAGGGAAACGGGACATTGATCTGGTGCAAAGTTGTTGAGCTTATTACATGGCAAATTTAGTGAGGAGCATATTATTCCAAGCTCTCACAGAATTTTATCAGCCAAGGGGCCAGCTAAGAATGTAAAAATCTCTTTCCATGAGAAAAGAAGACCGCACCGAGTATTTGATAACAACTGCACTGTTACTCAAGTGATGGTGATGGATTAAGCCAAGGTTAATGTCACCTGGCTGAACCCATAGCTGCTGATGTACACAGGAGGGAGGTCTGGTAACGCCACTGGCCACCCTACTGCACTCTGGAGAACAAGAAGAAAGTGCTTACTGCAGCCGTCGTACGTCTTTATCACAGCATCCAGGCAGATTGAGTGTTTTTGGTGTCAGTATTCAGTGCTGCGGGGATCGGAAAAAGAGTAAAAAGCGCTCCCAGCGATCGAGTGAGGTTTTAACAAAACATCTCAAATCGCTTATGAATCAGACTTGCATTAGGACTTGCAGGTGGAGACCGCTTCAAGAGTGTTGTGAACCCGCACCCAGGATATCTGGCCTCCTACCAGTAGGAGAGTTCAGCCACCACTCTGAATACCAGCAGCCTTTTAGGCCAGTGCTGTGCTTTTAAATATCCCTCCTTAACTCTTTTTTCCCAATGAATGTATATTGCCCTTTTCCTTCTGAACAGGTCAGCCTCTGCCTAAATGGAGGGGTGTGCTGTTACACAACGTGTGGTGTCTTTTGGCACGTTGTACTTCTAAGGTCTTGATGTCTTGATTCTTCGCTGCGCAGGCTGCATTAGGGCAAGGCTGTGTTAGCGCTAATGTCCCGTTGGTCTCAGAATAGCATTATTAGAGGGCTCTATATAATAAAGTGCACCGAGGGCCAAGGGATGTGAAAACTAAGTATCTGACATCTGAGAAAGGCTTCAGTGCATAGGATCTGTGCTTTCCGTGCTCCACAGAGGTTAATTATTTTTCAGGCAAAAATATCGTCTCTGAATGGCACGTTCCCCAGGAGGTTAAAATGCTCCCCTGTTTAATTGGGTTACTGATTCCCTTACCATTAAGAAAAACTGCATCAGTTTTGGCTGGAGAATAAGGCAGTAAAAGAGGTGATAGAACAGCTCATTAGTCAGGGACCATGACATTTTCGGGCAAATGAGCAACGGGGTTTTCTTTTTATTATTTGATCAAAAAGAAATTTGTCAAAGAACAAGTAAGCAAAACATGAATTTTATCAGGCTGACACCAATGCAAAGAAAAGGAGCAAGTTTGCCTTTAGATTCTGATGCGAACAGGTTGGACCAGCGGAGAGGCAATTACTGCACCCATTGCTCCCCCTTTAAAATGCTCTTCCCTTCTTGTATAATCCTCGCTGCCCAATTTTTTTTTTTAGTTACACTGTTGAACAACTCTACTGCAGTTGAAGTAGTTTGGAGGAAAGACAAGTCATCCCCTCGCCCAAACTGCTCCTCTGTCATGGCAGAACCTACGGATTAAGGAGATGAAGCCTGGCCTATAGCCAGACAATTTGCATTGAACTGTGCCCCAAATAAAAATAATGCAGTCTCTGGACTGCTGGTGTAACCTCCCCCGAACTAGGTAAAAAACCCCAATCAATTCTAGAGCAGGCACAGTTCAAACACACTACAGGAATATTAATTAACAGTAGTCCAGCTATGTACAGATGGAGAGAAATTGTTCCAACCAAAAAGAGATGAAAGAAGTGACTCATGGCCCCCCTCACCCCTTCTTTCCCTGAATCCTCTGGCATTTGTGCTTCTTTGCTACAGGGTGAGCATCTCAAGTACTGGAGGAGGACATCAGTCTCAGCATGTGCTTGTCCTTTATGCGCTCTCAGGATCTCTCCTTTCACAGCAGGAGAGCCTCTTCTGAGGAGTGGCTGGGGATGGTACTAGTCTGACACCAGGGAATTTGCGGAAGACGTCAGATGAGAAATAATCCATCACCCTTCCAAATTACTCATATCCCCTCAAGCAACCAGGATGGAACCTACACATGGAAGCAAAAAACTTGCACCAACAGCAGCCAAGTCTCTGCCAGCACTGACCAACGGCTGGGTAAGCAAAAGCCTTCCACCAGGAGGAGGTTCACACAGTCTGCTCAAAAGACTTGACAATTTCTACCAGTGCCCAAAATTTCTGAATTCCAACCAGAAGTGATATAGATTTCAGCGGCAAGAGGCATAACGTATCTTCTGGAAGCAGAAGGCAGAAGAGCCTTCCAGATAGATACTGAATTGCCGCAATGGCATAGAGAGCGGCTGGTGGTGGTGGTGAGCGGGGTTTGTTCCCATGTTACAGGTGATGGCAACCCAAATTCATCAAGTGGATGTCATTGTTACTGAGATTTACTCATGCAGTAAAGTTAGCCTTGCAAGCAACCTATCTGAAGTGGAGGGAGAATTGCTACCATTAGGCTACACATAAGGAAGCAGGCAGAAACGCTGTCTGAACTGTGTCGCAAACGGATTGGCCCGGCACTGTGATTTTCTCAGTTGCAATTTGCTGTCCATCCTACACATTACATCTGGGAAAGGTGACTGCTGTGTCTTTATGGATGGACCTCAAGGTTTGGGCTTTTTCCTGGTTGTCCTGCTACACACCGGCAATGCCACTAGTAACCGACTGCAGACAAGCCTTCCAATCACAGTGGGGAAAATGCTGAGGTTGTACAAGGCAATGAGACAAGTACAACTGAAAGCATTTGGCTTACAAGACCTCATTTATTGATTTGCACCGGAGGAAGTTTTTGTTTCTCGTGGAAAAAATGCAGATTTTTTTAGACACTTTGTGGTAACGCAGCATGTCGAACACAGCATGTTAGATGGGAGCAAAGCTATACAACGGCTTTCACTATCTCACCAAAATGTTTCAATAATGCTCAAAACCCATTAGAAGTAAAACAAGACACATTTTTTGCTGACTTTACCATTGTAAGTTATTCTATTTTGACTTGTATGTGGTATTAAAATATCAGAATATGTTTTTAAAATTAATTCATTATGTATTAGATTGCGATATAAAAAATCAAAGTTGAAAATGCCAGAATTTCGTTGCAGAACAGAAATTCTATTTGTCGAACGTCTCCGTAACCGGGCACTGCAATCTGTGAAGGTTGTAGCTTGGGCTTTCAGTTGTAAGAGGATGTTTTCAGGGCTGGTGGGTGGTGAGGGGGGATGTCCCAGGGGTTAGTTTGACACGTTAGCTTGAGACTACAGCTGAGGCTCACTTTCTGTGTGGCTATAGGTGGATCACTTGCTTTTTTCCAGGCCTAATTTCTCTAGCTATAAACATGTGACTAATAGCCATTCACAGATGCGTTAAAGGAGAAATGCATTAATGGACGTGACATGCTGAAGTATCCTGGACAAATGACTGAATTCAAAGAAAGTGGAATACCAATGCTGCTCTTTCTACCAACAACACAATTGCTTTTTTGAATTGAACAATAATGGGATTTCTCCACGGTGCTCCTTACATGTTTAAGTTAAGTAAGCATAATAAAAATCAAGCAAACTCTGACATGTATAAGCAGTTTGAGTCTTTTTTTTTTTACTCTGTTTTCAAGAAAGTGACCGGCAATTCAGAATTAACCTGGTCACCACAGCCCTCCCACGAGAGACGAGAGCTTAATTTTTGCTGTAATGAAGAAGCAAAGAAGTGGTTTTTTTTGTCAAATACTTATCGAATCATTTTAAAACATTATACAGAGGAAAAAAGCCGTATACACAGCTACGGTCCTTCGTTTCTTGGCAGAATATCTGGAATGTGAAGGGAAATGTCTTTTATAATAGAGTAACATGTTATGGGATAAGTCGTTCCTAAGCAATTACGTTCTTTCACAGTAATGCTTTCATGAAAGATAATCTGATGAAATTCTTTTGGTCAGGAGCCTATTTTTAATTAAATACCCTAAGGACAGCTCTAAAAGAGAAAGCATTTAGCTCACTTGGTTTTCATGGCTGCCAGTAAACCCTGAATGATTCACGTGGTCAAAGAAGCTGAATTTGTGATTAAATCCTAACTCATCCCAGCCTGAACCTCTGGTTGGGCAGAGGGGTTATAAAGGGAGTTAAGGAGACTCTCTCTGCTTGCCCTGACCCCATGATCCCCTATCTGGTATAGGACACTTTCAGATGGACCATTGGTCTGATGCGGTGCAGCTATTCTTACGCCGCTGTGTTTCAACCTCCCCTGAGTTTTACCTTTGGCATACCCAGTAGTCTTTTGGGTCCCAAACACAAGCAGGGTCTCCAGAAATGTTTATGCACAGCTCTGACCATGGGCAGTTCAACATACCAGGGAGACCAGTCAGTGATTTAGGCTGCCTACATCTCAAATACAAAGGGGACCTGAAATTTTTATATATATATATATATATGTACACACACATACGTTATATACATATATATGTGTATATATATATGTATATAATATATATACATATATATATAAAAAGTACATTTGCATATATATATACACACTATATTTGAAGGTTATTCACACAGATTAAATGCATACTTGAGCTAAGACACACAGAGCACACAAAGATCTTCTAGGAACAAGTGTCTGGATATTTTAATGACATATTCTCGGATGCAGCCAACAGAGGCAGCTGTTTGGGCAGCAGTCTCTGCATTCTGCTTTGGGAGCTTCTGGCCCTTTGGGGGACAATGTCCAGGATCATCGGGTACATCTGGGAACCCTCTGAGAAACTAGGGTGTTCCTGCTGCTGCCAGGCAAGGGCGAGGGAAGGGGAGACACCAGGGTGTGGACCCAAGGAAGCTCTAGCAGCTGCTAATGAGTATAATCAACTGCCCTTGACCCAGGGTGCCTGGAGCCTTGTTGCAGCTGCCCCCAGTTAGTGAGGGTGAAGCACCCTTTAGCCAGTGCTCAGGAGAGGACTATATAAGAGCCATGTCCCAGACCATGCTCTCAGAGGCAGTGGTTTGTGCAGCAGGGTGTAAGGAAGGGGGTCTCAGTTGAGTTTACCCTGTTGTGGTAGTCTCAGTCATGGTGGTGACAAGCCACAGGGTGTCCTACTCAGCAGGTGTTGGAGCAGCTGTCCCTGCTAGGGCAGAGGCTTTGATGCAGGCTGAGCTCTAGATAGTAGATGTAGCCCTCTGAGTCCTGGGCTGCAGGGAGTACCTGGGGCTTGTCTGTGATGCCCAGAGAGATAGCCTGCTGTCCTGCAGGGTATGTGCCATCTTGGAGGAACTGTGCTGCCAAGTGGAGGAGTTACAGGAGGAAGTAAGCAGGCTGTGCAGCATCAGAGAGGATGAAAAGGGAGATAGGTCGGGTCTTCTTTAAGACACAGCAGCTTGAAGAACTCCAGACCCCAACTGTGGCAGAGAAGCATTACCCTAATATTAAGGTAACGGCAACTGCTAGTGTATGGAAAGGATGGAAGGTGGTGACTTCTGGCACCAAGAGAAATGCTCCTGCCCCACTTATAGGCTTAGAACTGCAAAATATGTTTACAACCCTCAAAGTTGAAGAGGAACCAGATATCCCTTCAAGCAAAGGATCTGGTCCACCTGATCTAAACCATGCAAGATCCCCTGGAAGAAATGGTGAGTCCATGTAAACCGGTGAACCTGCTGCAGGGGACAAAGGCACCTGTCTTTTGCCCCAGCCTGTCATCTAGAAAGGTTTGCTGCCTGCCAGGTTCCAGGACTGGGCATGCTGTGGCAGGACTGCTGAAGCCCATCCAACCCTTTGACTACTGTCCCCTGCTGTTATTTTCTATGGGCACAAATGCTACTGCCAGGGAAACCTGCATGGTATCAAAGGTGACTACAGAGCTTTAGGGACAGTAGTCAGAGGCATGGGTGCCCAGGTGGTGTTTAATACTTCTGGTGAGGGGAACAGGCATGAGGAGGAGGAAGGCACTGATAGTACAGGTCAATAATTATTGCAGCGCTGGTGTTGGCAACAGTGTTTTGGGTTCTATAACCATGGGATCGGCCTGACAAACTTTTATGATGAAAGGACTGGCCTGGTAGATGAGGGTAGAGCAGTGGGTATTTTCTACCTGGACTTCAGTAAGGCTTTCAGTGCTGTCTGCCAAAAGGTTTTCATAGGGAAGCTGATTAAGGATGGGCTGGATGAGCAGACAGTGAGGTGGATGGAAAAGCTGGCTGAATGGCTGGGACTAGGGAGTGGTGACCAATGGCACAAAATCTAGTTGGGGTCCAGTAATTAGCAGCGTACCCCTGAGGTCAACACTGGGTCCTATCCTGTTCAGTATCACTAATGATATGGATGATGGGGCAGAGTGCAGATGCCATCACACTGAGAGGAGTGCTGAGACACCAGAGGGTCATGCTGCCATCCAGAGGGACCTTGACAAGCTGGAGAAATGGGCTGACAGTGATCTCGAAGCTCAACAAGAGGAAGTGCAAAGTCCTGCCCCTTGCTGGGGAGGAACAACCCCATGCACCAGTAGAGGCTGGGGGCCACCCTGCTGGAAAGCAGCTTTGCAGAAAAGGTCTTGGGGAGGGGGACGGACAGAGTTGACCATGAGCCAGCAATGTGCCTATGCTGCAAAGAAGGCAAATGGTATCCTGGGCTGTATTAAGCAAAGCATTGCCAGCAGGTCAAGGGAGGTGATCTTTCGTCTCTCCTCAGCACTGGTGGGCCTGCACCTGGTACATCGTGTTCAGTTCTGGGCTTCTCAGTACAAGAGAGAAATAAGCATACTGGAAAGAGTCCAGTGAAGGGCTACAAAAATGAAGGGACTGGAGCATCTCTTTCAGAAGAGGAAAGGCTGAGTGAGCTGGGACTCTTCAGCCTGGAGAGGAGAAGGCTCCGGGGTGAACTTATCAATAATGTATATAAATACCTGAAGGGAGGTTGTTAAGAAGATGGAGCCAGGCTCTCTTCAGTGGTCCCTAGTGACAGGACTAGAGGCAACAGGCACAAACTGAAGCACAGGAGGCTCTACCTGAACATCAGGAGACAATTTTTACTGTGAGGGTGACTGAGTGCTGGCACAAGTTGTCCAGAGAAGTTGTTGGAGTTCCTGTAGATATTCAAAAGCTTCCTGGGCAGCCTGCTCTAGATGAGCCTGTCTTGATTGGGGGTTTGACCAGATTATCTCCAGAGGTCCTTGCCAACCTCATCACTTCTGTAATTCTTGCTGTAACTGCCACAGGGCTTTTAGATGGCAAGACTAGAAATGTATTAAATGTTACTGTGCTATTTAATGCTTTGATTTCACTTCAGATTTTTGACTGCATCAGAAAAATAAATTTGCAGAGTGCTACTGTGAGACAATACTCTAATGAGAATATGTTTGTTACAGATGGAGCTGTCTGAGCCCATTAGTTGTACGGAGAAGAGCGTGTCTGAAAAACAGTCCTTGGAGCATTTAAAAAACCTTTGCTTGATTACGGCATGAGCCAAGAGACTATCACAGAGGTGTAGCCTCACATGTAATGTGCTATTGATGGTCACGTTGCACCAAATGGGCAGCACTCAGCAGCCCTAGTGGTTTGGCCCTTGTTAGAAGAGTGATGGACCCCATCTTAGGGTGTTATGCATGTAATTTTAATTTGGCAGCTGGAAAGGAGGTTTACATTATGTGTGGCTAACTTAGCATCCTGGCTGTGCACACACTCATCCTAAAAATAGATGTGGCCATACTGTCAGTGGTACAGGGAGTTTCATTTGAGGCTGATGCATGGTCTCAGCACTGGCAAACAGAGACAAGTCAGGAAAACATACTTCATGCAGAAGTAAAATTATAAAACTTGATTTGCTTTAATTTTAACTTCATAAAGTTATGCTCCAAACATTTTCTAAAGAGGAAAGAAATAGTACTTGGGTCTTATCTTTCACTGAAGTTGTCTTTTGCTTATGAGTATTGATGAAATCAGGACAAGAGGAAACAGCCTCAAGTTGCACCAGGGGAGTTTTAGATTGGATATTAGGGAAAATCTTTACACTGAAAGGGTTATTAAGCATTGGAACAGGGAGGTGGTTGAGGCACCATCCCTGGAGGTATTTAAGATGGGTAAATGTGGTGCTTGGAGATATGGTTTAGTGATGGTTTTTGTCAGAGTTAGGTTGATGGTTGGACTAGACTATCTGAAAGGTCCCTTTCAACCTAGGCAATTCTAGGGTTCTAAATAATCCTCACAGTAAATAAAAGATGTATTCAGCTTCTTTGTGGAAAGTGAAGGAACCAACAGCATAATGAGTTCCCCCAGGTCACACAAAGTAATTATGTTCCATTTAGAAATACAGATAAGACCTTTCCATTAGCTACAAGCCCACCTTTCCTGAAAGCTTCTTGAGAAAATAACATCTGGATTAGGAGCCAAGAAATTCTTTAATCTACCAAAGCAAAGTTTGGAGTGCAGAAGCAGACAAGGTTTGAATGCTGCTAATAAGCTAATCAGTGAATCTCTATTTCTCCTGATCTTTGATGTATTAAAACAATTGATGTGAAGTTTCTGATTAGAGTGAGTATTTCAGGGGGTACTTATTAATCAAGACTGCTTGTTTTTTTACTAAGCTTGAACAAGTCTTCTGATCATATGCAGTTAACATGCTATTAGTTAAAAACAATATATAAGCCTTAATTCAGGATCCTATTGAAAGTGTAACTAAATAATGTATAGGTCCATGTTAAAGCAAACTTGTGAGTAACAGTTTATTTTTACTATTCAAGTATGCTATTTCTTTACTGGTGACAGATATTAAGAGTGATCAGGATTTAACCTACAGTGGTAAGGGGGGGGGGGAATTGTGAGTTATTACAACCAGCCGCATCCTGAAAATGGTCACAACCAGCAGGCTGACAGTCAAATTGGACTGTTTGGCTGAACTGCTGCAGTACTGCCATATTGCTAATGACCAGTTTCCACAGCAGTGAGTTTTCTTTCTGGTGCTGTTAATTTTTCCCTTGCTTCTTTCATAGGACTCTGGTTGTCTTTCAGGCACAATCCTGTCTTGCTACAGTATGGTTAGCAGTCTATAACGGCAGTTTAAAGCATTTTTTTCTTTTCCGTAATTTTCACGATATGTTTAGGAGTAGAAAACAGTGCATTGGATTAGGAAATGTGTTTATGTTCAGCTTGGGTATTAATTGCTCCTGGGGGTCTCAATACTTATCTGTTTCAAACAACAGGATTCTCTTTGAAAGGCAGTCCTTTGCCTAATCCATCTTTTTTTACTCTGTACTGGACACAAACACCAATGCTCACAGAACCAACAGTGCTATTCCATGGAAAGACAGTTGTTCTAAACTTTAGAAAAACGGTCTTTTCCCAGCAAGGTCACAAAACTGGGATCTGCTCAAACTGATGAAGGGAGATCTAGGAAAGAGGTCTGAAAAGGTAAAAAAAAAATTGCTGATTAATTTTTTCTAACTGCTTTGAAATCTGAGCAGGTGCTGGCAGGATCAGATGGGAGAAAGGTCAGCCGGTGAGATGCGGAGTTGTAATTCCATGAAGAGGGTCCATGCCCTGGAAACATGCTTGGGGCTATTGCTGCACTTTTGCTTTATCTGCCCATTTTGTTGACTGTCACCTGTATGATCTGGTGTCTCTGCACTGCTACAAGGGCAGCCCAGGCACCTGCTGAAAGTAGGTTCCTGCTACAGGCAAACACTTTATTGAGGCTTTTTAAAAATAAGGATAGATGCAATCCCAAGCTGGCTGTATGAGCTTCCCTATATCTGTTACTCTCCTCTCTTTCAATACTGCAAGACTGCATTAGCCAGTGCTAGAAGGGGAAGTTTTCATCCTCCTAAATCCATTCCTGTTAAGGACCCTAGAGCCATGTTGTCTGACCTTACAGCAAGGGTGGGACGCATGCAGCCATACCTGTTGCCATTCCCCCAGTTCTGCAAAGAGCTTGCTTGAACAGTCATTCAAGAGGACACAGTGCAGATGCAGACTTTCCCTCTGCTGCACTTGAGAGGTGGGGGAGAAAAGCCAAAATGCATGTCCAAATGTAGACTTGTGTCTTAGGTCTGGAGATCATTGTTGGCAACATGGTCAGTGGGATTGAGTGCACCCTCAGCAAGTTTGCTGAGGACACCAAGCTGTGTGGTGTAGTTGACACACTGGAGGGGAGGGATGCTGTCCAGAGGGACCTTGAGAGGTGGGCCCATGCAAATCTCCTTAAGTTCAACAGGTGCAAGGTCCTGCATGTGGGTCAGCGCAATTCCAAGCACAAATACAGGCTGGGTGGAGGATGGCTTGAGAACAGCCCTGAGGAGAAGGACTTGGGGGTGTTGGTTGATAAGAAACTCAACATGAGCCAACAATGTGCGCTTGCAGCCCAGAAAGCCAACTGCATCCTGGGCTGTATTAAAAGAACTGTGGCCAGCAGGTTGAGAGAGGTGATTCTACCCCTCTACTCTGCTCTGGTGAGACCCCACCTGGAGTACTGCATCCAGCTTTGGAGTCCTCAGCAGAGGAAGGACATGGACCTGTTGGAGTGGGTCCAGAGAAGGGACAAAAAAATAATCAGAGGGCTCGAGCACCTCTCCTATGAGGACAGGCTGAGAGAGTTGGGGTTGTTCAGATTGGAGAAGCGAAGGCTCCAGGGAGACCTTATAGTGGCCTTCCAGTACCTGAAGGGGGCCTACAGGAAAGATGGGAAGGGACTCTTTATCAGGGAGTTTTAAGCTGAAAGAGGTTAGATTTAGATTAGGTATTAGGAAGAAATCCTTTACTAGGAGGGTGATGAGGCACTGGAACAGGTTGCCCAGGGAAGATGTGGATGCCCCATCCCTGGAAGTGTTCAAGGCCAGGCTGGATGGGGCTTTGAGCAGCCTGGTCTAGTGGGAGGTGTCCCTGCCCATGGCAGGGGGGTTGGAACTAGATGGTCTTTAAGGTCCCTTTCAACTCTAACCAGTCTATGATCTGGGAAGACGAGGGTTCCAGTCAGAGTAGTAGTGTACTCAGATATGTAGAGGTGAAAAGAGTGCGGCAGTGCACTGAGACCCACAAGCAACATCTCTGGCAGTCCAGTCCTGTTTTCTGAGCCTAGCATGGTACAGTGTGCATGCATACAGCTCTTCCCTCCCACCTCCCAAAGCCACATGGCTGCATACAGACTGTTGATGGAGGCAATCCCCTACCCACCTGCCCAGTGCCCGGGAGCTCTTTGGCCGGGTGCTGGCTGGTTACAGGTGAGTGACACGCTGGGGACCATGCAGCAGCTTCACAGGACAGTGGCAGCGCTGGTGCCCAGGGCTGAGTGTGTGACAGCCACAGCTCTAGCAGCTGGGGACACTGAGGCTGCATGGAGCTGGCAGTCTGGGGGCAGGCACAGTGGACCAGAGCAGCCAGCTGCAGAACACCAAGTGAAGTGGGTCGATGAGGTGAATTAAATGCTTGTTAAATAGTTAACTTCCTCCTAAGGAAGTGCCCTTTGAGAGGATGAAAAATACCCATGTTTTGCTTTTTTTTACAGGGTTTTAGTGTTCCTATATTTGCCACAGGTTAGGACAGCAAAGGAAAACTTCTTAGTGCCTTCAGCAATCCAGCTGCTTTTTGGGGAAATTTTGACATAAAGCAAATTGTTAATAATACGATCATCAGTAATAATGAGTAGATGTAGTAGGCCATTATTATGCTATGCATAGGGCTCTTATTATGCCTTGTATATAACTCCTGCTAAAAGAGGTCTCCTGTCCTGAAGGACTTAAAGTCTAAGGCTCTAGTTCTGTAGTTCACGGTATATGAGTGCATTTCTTAATCTGTATGCAGTACCAACACTGTCAGTTGCATGAGAGCAGTCAGTCAGTGGACTACAGCCATCCTAGAGCAGAAATTAAAATTGGCTGGGAGGACCCAGTGCTCTTTTTTTTTTTTTAATTTAGCTAATACTTTATTTTCTTGTGAAGTCGAGGCAGCCTTCCCTTTAGGAAGAGTAGGGCAGCTCCAATAACTTGCTGCGATTGCCAAATGAGTACAGTTGCAATGAGTCTCTGTAAATCCCAGAAAGTCTCTAGGATATACTGTGCCTTTCCCTTAATTTAGAAATGGTTATTTACAGCTGGCAACCGCACTGGGAGTACAGAGAAATGAACAACTCCCCTAAAGTGCCTGTAGCTTCTGCTTTCTGACTGGACAGACAGAAGACCCAAGCCCCTAAATTACCAATCTTACTAGTAGTCTAAAAATTGTCATTAGTAAATAATTAACCATAACTCAGTTGTACCAACTTTACTGCAGGATAAATGTCTAAGAAGCAGTGAATTTTGTTGGTTCGTAGTGGCTAATGTTGGTGAATGCATAGCACTCTGTTCTTTTTATGCTAAAAGGTCAGTGGTAGCAGAAGGAGAACTTTGCCATGTGTGATCTGCGTTCAGTTTTGGGCCCCTCACTACAAGGAGACTGAGGTGTTGGAGCGTGTCCAGAGGAGGGCTACAAAGCTGGTGAGGGGTCTGGAGGACAAACCTTATGAGGAACGACTGAGGGAGCTGGGGTTGTTCAGCNATGTTTTCTGTGTATATCTTTAAGCTTGCAATTGCCATTCTCTGGACTGTCACCACACTTTGACACCAGCTGAATGAGGGCTCACTTGGAGGGGACAAGAGGAGTCACTTGTGAGCCAAGGGGATGGTACCCTTGAGGGCTCCAAATGGTGGCCAAACCCAAAGCACTTACTCAGCAGCAGCTCTGTTTATGGCCCAGCCTTGTGGTCCTCCCTTGTTTTGCTGCCTGTGTGAAAAATGTGCAGTCAAGTCCAACATGCACTGTGAGTGCTTTCTTGCGTATTTTGGAAGACAGAGCCACATATGCACAAGAAACTCACTTTCCCAGCTGTGTTGTCAAACAGTTTCTGAAGTGAAAGATCAGAATAAGCCTTATCTGTTGCTGTCCTGGTAGACAGCACCAATTAAAATAGCTCTTGTGAATCCCCATGTTTCATCACTCAAAAGTCCACTCTGACTACTTTTCTTAGACCTCTAAAAGAGTGTGCCTGGACTCTCTTCTCTTTCCCCCCTCAACAAGCTTGGCTGGAGTTAACTGGTATTTCCCCTGTATCAAGCATTTGATGCAGCTATCATGCCAAAATTAAAATTAGCTGTGTGGGTTTTTCCATTAGTTCTGAATGTGCCTAGCTTAAAACATAAGAAAATTAAGTGTGAGGCAGGAAAGTAGGGTCTTCATTTGCGATTAAAGATTTTGTTAATCTAGCATGTATTGTAGGGGTTTTTTTGGCCACTCTAAAGGTGGGTTAGATGTAGCAATACATCTTAGAGCTCCTGACTGGTTTGTGTTTTTTGGTTTTTTTTTTTTTTTTTTTAAACACTGGGTATCATAAGACTTCTTCAAAACTCAATTGCTGCCAGCTAACCTAAATTGGGGCTGTGCTTTGAGGAAACCAATTCCCCAGCAAGTGTGGGTGTAGCCTGTTGAGGGATGGCAATTCTTCCTCTCTGTCCATCTGCCAGCTGCCTCAGCCCACAGTCTGCTGTACTCCCAGCTGGGAAATAATAAGCTTCAAAACAAGGCAGCAAAATAGTTGAACACATTTTGAAATAGTTTAAACCATTAAAACAGCAAGGTTGAAAAAGCCCATCATATTGGCTATCAGAGCTTAAAAAGAACAAAAATCTTTGTATTAGCCTTTGTGCTACTTACAGGCGAGATAATCAATTATTCCAGGGCAAGTTTACCTTTCAGCATGACCAGTGAAAAGTACATAAAGCAATACATATAACAGCTTAAAACTATGTGCATTTAAAATGAAAGAAATAAACACTTAAGGTGAGCATGATGAACAGTTAAATAGCATGTCCCTCCATCTTTTCAATAAAAGTGTAGGTATAAAACCAATCTCTGTTTCCTCAGGAAAAAAAAATCTGTGTTGAGTATGATTTACTTTGTACTACATGGTAATATGTTGTTTTTATTCTTTCTATGTATGTATATATGAAAGATTTTTTTTCCCCCTCTCGTAACAGCACTTAGAAGTTATTTGTACTGCTACATATATAGAAGATGAGATCTCAGAGTTCTTCTCATACTGTGTAATATTACATTTTCCCCTCTGGCTGCTTTTCTCCTTACCCCCAGTCCAGCCTGATGCACACGATAGCAGTGCTGCTTGCCAAGTCTCACTTTGGCTACTAAAATACCTCCTTTTCAGTGTGAGATAGCCAGAGTGCTGCTCTGCGTGCAGCAGCATGGGAGGAGTAGACATTGACAGCACTGTAACACAGCGTGTAACGCAGGACCTGACTCATTTGCAAAAGCGGTAAGACTATTTATTGACTGTTGGTAGCTACAGAGTTGAGCAAGGCCTGAAAAAAGTGTGCTTGCTTTATGGATACTTGTGGTGGTTTTACTCACAGCTGTGAGGGGAGGTGTAACCCACCTGCGCCTGGAGCAATGCTCCCCCAGGGGAGTCCCAGCCAGGTCAGGCTGGATTCTCATCCTGGCTCTGCTGCCCAGCCCAGCATCACTGCCTTCAGCACGCCCTGCTGTCTCTCTGGCTCCGCTCTCCATTTGTCAAGTAAGATTAGTTGCAATCCGACTTTTCCCTCCTGCTACCAGGATTTGAAGGGTAAAGCTAAGCATGTCTGTAGGGACATGGGTGGCGTGTTGTTAAGAAACTGTTTTGCTGGTTTTGTGGACATCTCTCTTTAGTGACGTGTGGTCAGGCAGGAACATCCCTGATCTCCCATGACCCTTCTCCATCAGGGAAACCAAGAGCATAATCTCATTAGCTAATCTGTGTTGCTGCACCTTTTTTTGCAGAGGACCAATGAATTCTGCCACAGGGGAACTCAGGGAAGAGCCCTGCCATCAATGCCTGCGCAGAGGCACAGTACGGCGACCTTCCTTATTGCCCACAAATCACAAAAATGTGAAACGGAGAAAGAAGAACTGACAGGGGCCCACCATAGAATGCTTTTACTGTCTAAGGGCTTCCCATGAAAAAAGAAAAAACAAACCAAACATGCGCAGGTGATTCAAAGCATTGCTTTCTTTCTCCCATAAGAGTCTTCCCTGATGCTGCTCCCAGATTTCTACAAGAGGGAAGAGATGCTTTTTTTTTTTTATGCTTTTTTTTTTTTTTCCTCTTTCTCTCAGTTTCTTTTCTCTTGCACTCAAGAGATTATCTGTTGTCTCCCTTAACACAAGCACGATGATGATATGTACCTGGATAATACTGCCTTCTGAGGTTCAAACACACAGGTACAAAGGTACTATGCTCTGACCACCAGCTAAAAGCCAAGGCTTCTGTGCACAGCCTGAGTGTGTGAAGCTCCATCCTGTCAACGTGTGTTTTTTATGGTTGGTCACCACAGAGGTGACATGGACTCCAGGATGCCATCTGCCTGAGTGCAGGAGTAAATATTACTCAGGTCAGTTTAGCATTTAGCTAATGCGTACTTGCAAGTTTCTAGCACTGGAGTTTCCACCACCTCTCTGACAGTTTATTACAGGTCTCCTTCATTTTTGAAGGACAGTGTCCAATCTAGGCAGGACCTCACAAGCATTCAACAGAATATAAGTACTTGCAGGATTGCTTGTAGGTCTTGTTTGGTAGTCTCCTGTTCACATGGTCCTGCGTAGTGCTCACCTATTGCACAGCAGTGTGCCACGGGCTTGTGTTCCATTTATAGTCCACTGTAATCCCCAGGACCCTTTCTCCAACACTTCCTAGCTATTTGGTCCCAATTTGTACTCATGGAATTGATTATTCCTGCCCGAGGGTAGTGCCTTGCACTTGTCTTAACAAAATTTCATCTTTTTTTTTTTTTTTTTCAGTCTGTTTCTCCAATTTGCAATTTTGAATTCAAATCCTGCCCACTGGTATATTTGGAGGAAGGAGGTAAAACAGTGATGTGCTGAATATGGTCACAGTAACCTCACGTCCTGGTTAAAAATGCAATGAGAGAATTCAAGGCTTGGCACCTTGCACAGGCTGTTCTACATTGGCAGCAGGAGGGAGAAGTAGTGACTACAGACTTTGTTCAAAATCCAAAAGTTCATCCTCCGGCACAGTCAGCCATAGCCAGGTCCCATTTCTGCCCCTGGCTTGATCTTTAAGGTCCGGCTCTCCCGAGGGTGTCAGAACATGCAGAATTCGGCAGGTTGCTCCAGCACGTGCTGTCAGCATGTGTCTCCCCATGGGTTTGAAGTCACGAAAACGACAGAGCAAGGCCCATTTGAAGCAAAGCGTGGTGTTTGTTGCTTTGCTGGATCAGGGCCTTCATCAGTCTTCAGATGAGGTGTGAATACAGGAAAGCAAGTAAGATTAAGTGCAACCAGATTTTTCTGCCTCCTAGTAAGAAGGATAAACCAAGCATTTCTTGGTTTCACACCTGTATTGGGCTGACAGGACAGAGATAAGCATGTTATAAAAGTTCACTATTGGCACTTAAGCAAACAGCAATGCATGATTTTCATAAAGGCACTCGTGGTAAATATGCAGATTAAGGAGGCTGTACTTCTTAGTCTTGCTTTCAGTAGAAACATTGTCTTGCAGGCAGATCGGTATATTTGATAATGATTCCAGTATTTAGCAGTGGCTATTTTGGCCTATTTGTTTGGAAGCCTCTGCTAGCTTAGCCTGGTTGAGCTCAATTCAGCGCTTCCCCTAACTGTGGGACCATCCGTTATCCACTTCACTTTTTTTTTTTTTT
>VXBH01004946.1:1635523-1683627 GCA_013400035.1 Rynchops niger
CGCTCCGCCCCCCCGGTCACGGGACCTCGGCGGCTGTACCGCCCGTTCCGCCATGGCGGCTCCCTGCGCGGTGTGGCTCGGGGACCTGGTAAGATGGTGGCGGGGGCAGTTCTGCCGGGGATGGGGGGTAAGTAGGGGTGGTGGTGTGGGCTGACCCGTGTCCCGCTGGCAGGTGGAGCGGGTNCCCCGCTGGCTGGGACCGACTGGGCGGCCCACCCGGGGCCGGTGTGGCTGGGGGCGGCCCTGGGGCCTTGACTGAGCAGCTTGGTCCCGCAGGCGGAGATGTACGACTCCAGCTTTTTCTATGAAAACCTGAAGGTTCCCAGCGTGGCCATGGGTGAGCGGCAGCGGGGGCTTTGCCTGCCGGGGCCGTCCGCGACCCCCCCCGGGCCGGGGGGGGGGCTGAGGAGAGACCGGGGGGGTGCAGAGGGCGGGCCTGAGGGGACGCCTTGGGGAGGTGCAGAGGGTGAGGGGCTGAGGGGAGTCCCTGGCGGGGGACAGAGAATGAGGGGCTGAAGGGAGACCCCATGGGTAGAATCCTGGTCCTTGCAGTAGCCCACCCCACTGCCTTGTCAGCCGTAAACTCTCCAAGGCCTCCTAAAAATTCCATCAGTAGGCTTATTATCTCACCATTGTACTTTTTTTTTGCTCCCTTCAGTTCAAATATGAACTAGATTAAAATTCCCTTATGCATAAATAAAACTACGTTTTTCTGTAACATACCATAGCTCTCATAATAGAGGTTGGGGAATAAAAAACTAACCCTACCAAGTACTTGATGTGGAAGTTCTGCGATATTTTTGTCTTCTCTGTCTGCAGATAAAGATCTACAGTTTCACATTGTTAAGCAAGCTAGAGCTCAAAGTGCGAAAGAAGGTACGGGCTACAGCGAAGGTAAGTTAGCAAGCCGATACTAAGATGACTTTGTCAGCTCTCATGTGGAGAGCTGCTCTTGTCTCCCCCTTCACAGCTTCCTTCACTCCGCTCGTGAACTGCTGTGAGGATTTTTTTTGATTTATTTTTAATATTCCTCCCCATGTATATTTTGGAGCATAACTACTTTCTCTGCTTGGCGCAGCTAGATGAGAGCACTTGAGTCTGTTGTGCTCACACCTCTAGTTCTCTTCAGGGCTGGAAAATCAACACTGCAAAAATTCAGGAGTTTCTTAAAGCACTGGTGCTTTGTGTCCCATCCCACTACCTACGCTTTACTTTCTGCCTGTGTTTTCTCATACTATCCTTCTGCTCCTTGTGGACTCTTCTAATGCTGCCTCCAGGCTTGTTCTTCATGTAATGGTTCTTCATGTAGCATTTTGTTTAAGGAGTGTTTGCTAGACATGAGCTGTGTGTGCTTGTCCACCACTCCCCAGATCAAAAGCCAAACAACACATGTATTATGTTGGATAGTTTCAAGTAGGAGGTTGTATAAGAAATATGCTGACACATCTGCAAATATGATGTTGTCCTTTGCCACTGCTTGTAGCTCATTAGTTCCTTTATGTTTCATTTTTCAGTGGATTTTGTGACCAGTCTGGGGACCAGGTTAAGACTGAGCTACACCTCTCTGAGAGTTCAGACCAAGACAGGAGAAAAGTAGGGCAGCCTACAGAAACCACTGTAGAGCTGCAGCATATGGTCTGGAAATTAGTGTAACAGCTGAAAGATACAGCATTTACAGTCTGTAGTCCTTTAGTTTGGTAAGCATATGTGTGCAGAGGGAAAAGTGCATTTGTTCTACTTTCCTGACAGATGCAGCAGCGCTTGCTCAGGCGTAGTTTTTCATGTTGTCTTCGTTTCTCTGGCATAGCAAATGGAGCCTTAACAGGCAGTTGCTTGGGAAGGAGCTCTCATGTGACGGGCACTGTGTTTCCTCTGGAGGAAAGTGGTAGCTCATTATTTTGACACAAGTGCATCCAAGTAGAGAAGAAGCAGATAAACCCTTTGTCGAGTGGTGCATGGCAGAGGTACATCAATGAGCCACTAGATGCCAGTGTTTGCTATCCAGTTTTCACTGCCAGCTCGCATTTCTTTGAAGATCACACTAAAACTGTGTGGCACTTTGGCCTGTTGTAAGATTTACTGATTTGGGATTGTTTGTTTAATTTAAAGTCTTCGGCAACAGAAACAAATGTAAAGCATTTTTCGTTGTAAACTGCCTTTTGACTAACTGTATCAAAGGAAGTATTTTTCTTTCTTTGTTTTTAAAAAATTCTAATCATATGTATGTAGAATGTTAGAATAGCTAGATAGTAGGACAGGAAAGCTGGTCTTAATCACAAGTTGTGAAATTCTTGTAAAATCACAAGCACATAACTATTAGGGCGCTTTTATGGGCTTCCATGACCCTGTAAGAACAGTGCATTTTAAAAATAAAATTCTAGTGTGCATGTTTAAATCTGTTAGTTCAGATTAGAAAAGTTCTGGTTTAGGCTCCAAGTATAGTAATGAGGAAATCTTGTATTTGAGGCCTGTTGTTGTAGAGTTATTGTGGCTCCTCTTCTGTGGTGTCTTGAGTGAAAGCAGGATGTGAAAGATTGGCCCAGCTTCCATTAAGTGATGAATAATTTAGAGAAGCAGCAGCTTTGCTGTTGTGAAGGCTCCTGCATACACCCTGTTTTACGTGGTGGCTCTTCTGTGTGCCTGGAGACATATGTCTGTGTGTGGTTGTGCCTCGCAGGGGGAAAGTTGTGTTGTGGGGAGCAGGATTATGGAGGTCAGGTCAATGGTTGCTGGGAATTTGAATGTTCTGGAGTAAAATGCTTTTCTGCAGGCAATATCCTATCCTGTATTTTTAGGAAAGTCACTTTGCTGCTGTTGCAATGGATTGAGAATGGATTTATTGTCTGTCTGGAAGATACATGTTTTAACTGGGGACGGGAAGAGTGAATACCGGGCTGACCATTCGGGGAAAGATGAGTGTGCAGGCAGTGTGTTTGTTTTTGTAACTTTAAACTTAGTTATCTGAACTAATCTGGAGCATTTTGAAAGTGCCTTTGTAGCCCTTTTAGCTATCAATGCCTGTGGCCGTCTATTGTAAAAGCGCTTTAGAGAAAGTGACAGTGTGAGCGAGACTGATTTGCACAGTGCCCAGTTATCTAGTCTCCTAGGAGCTTTCATTCTTGTTGGCAGAACAACAGGTATTTTGCAGATAGTACTTTACACAAAATTTTAGGAGTAAGACAAACCCACAAGCTAGAGCTGCAGCCTCGTCTCTCTTGCTTTAACTAGTTAAGCCAAGAACTGAAATTGATGGGACAATATAGTGCGCTTTGATTTAATCTAGTACAATCTCTTCAAAGCATATGAAACCTGTAACTAACAGTGTAAGCAGCCAAGAGAGGTTATTCAGCCTGCATGGGGCTTGGAGGGATTTGGGTCTTTTTTTTTTTTTTTCTTTGAGCAATTTTTATCCTTTCGAATTACGAAGGATGAAACGTCTTACAGACACATAGAGGAAGGACGAAAAGAGCATGGGTGTTTACTGCATTATTTGTTTGTTGAGCTTCTCAGTGTTTTCCTATATAATTATGCTGTTTTACTAATAACAGCTGTCTGTTCGACCTCCAGGATCGTACTCATTACTGCCTGTAGAAGTTCCTCAAAATCACAAGCGTTTCACCTGTGACCTGACTCAAGCTGATCGCCTTGCTCTTTATGATTACGTTGTTGAGGAAACAAAGAAACAGAGGTCTAGATCCCAAATCACGGAAAATGACAGTGATCTCTTTGTGGATTTAGCAGCAAAAATCACCCAAGGTTTGAAGAACAGTCTATTGTTGAATCTATGGCTCAGAACTTCCACTTCGTGTAGTTAGTTTTGTTGAAAGCCAAACAGAATTGCTTGTACTATTTTTATTGGGAAAAGCATACTGTTTTTAAAAGCCACAACGAAGGCGTGGCATCAGAAAACACTAGTTTGGAATCCTTTATGTTGTTTTCCTTTTGAGAAAGGCTCAGCGCTCTGCTTTTGGCACACGCATTGTGTGTATCTTAGTGGATGGATCTTTTGTCTTTGCTGCAACTAACTTCAGGTTGCTTAATGTTGCCAACTTACTGTGCAGCTTGGAATGGTATTTTTTGTAAGAGATGATGAGATTAAAGATAACCTAAGAGTAAAAGCCGAACAAGAAAGGTTGGCAGTTGTCCAATGGAGCTCTTGAGCAATATACAAATGGGTGTATTGGACCAAGGCCTCTCATCCCTGTTGAGTTGTGCCAGTTTGTAACTATACCAAATGCAACATCAGCAGCTCTGTTATCCCGTGGGTCCTGCTATGCCTAGGAGGTAGGAGATAGTGTTTGTCACCTACACAGGTAAATGTTTTACAGAATGTGGCTTTCTCAGTCTTTTTCTCTTATTGTAATACTGGCTTTGAAAATTTTGTAGGCGTTTGACCAAATTGCAAGCCTGTATATTGATTTGGATCACTGTTAGGACACTGAGATCATGTAACGAGATTTGCTTGGTGGCTTTTTAGTCTTGTGTAAACAGCCAGCAAGAAGGCTGGAGAGGAAGCTTGCACTAAATTCATAATATTTACTACATACTGGAGAAACCAGAAAAAACACAATATATTTTATGTTTCATAGGATAGCACCAGACTTGCATACTTGCAGGTGCTAGTGACCGTTTGTTTTACTTCCAATTTTTTGCTAGATGATAGTCAGAAAGGCCCGAAGTCCCATCTTGAAATTCTGGCTGAAATGCGAGACTACAAAAGGCGGCGGCAGTCATACAGGGCTAAGAATGTTCATATAACAAAGAAGTCTTACACTGAGGTGAGATCTGAAAATAGTTTTTTACACAAAAGTGCATAAACAATGATACACCCTTTCAGACAAAGGTAATGTCTCTCTCTTTCTGCTTCTTGTACCCTGCCTTATTAGAGTTCCAAACTGTAGGGGAATCTTTTTGGTTTGTTGTAGCAAATTAGAAATAACAGGAGTGTTTCTGACTATTAAATTTTGAATGTGAAAATGACAGCAAGATATAGTTGACTGTCTATTCTAAAATGGTGCTGTTTAAATTTATGATGAAATGTTTCTGCAAATAAGACTTTCCATTCAAATATCTGATACATACAGTTGGGGGGGGGCATTTTGTTTTGGAGATGTTTAACTTCTGCTGTCTATTTGCTAGTTCAGGCTACTGCCATGACATGCTGCATTTCTTCTTGTGTTTTTTTTTAATCTGTCTTAATCTCCAGGTGATTCGGGATGTGATTGGTGTGCATATGGAAGAACTCAGCAATCACTGGCAGGAGGAAAATAGGTTGGATAATGCAGAGATATGTGAAGGAGGAAAGTCAAAATCTTCAGGAAGGTATGTCACAGTTAGCAAATTCCTCAGGAATGTCAGCAGCCTAATAGCCTGTAATGTTAACTTCTTTCTAATAGGTCATACATCAACCTTGGCTGAGACATATGCACAGTTTATTTTATACTAATTCTGTTAAGCTTTTGCTTGAGAAGCTCTGTCTGCACGAAGGACAGGTAAAATGAATTATTAGCTTTCTTTCAGGGGCAAGGAGCTAAGCTGCAAGTGGTCCAGGTGAACAGGTAGTTTCTGGTGGAGCTGGGGCATGAAGAGTACTCCTTTTGTATCCAAATGCATGTGTATGTCATAGCTGGGGCCAGAAGGATGCATGAAAATCCAAGTACAAAATTTCTTCCCCTTCCCTACCACATGACAGGAAATGCTATGGTAGATATAAAATAGCTCAGAGAAAAGGATGTCATAACTTACTAAATATGGGGACCCTTTACAATTCTTCTCAGTGTGAATGCTGCTGTGCTAACTGGGAGTGTGTTTTATGTATACATATTTCTTCCTCTGTCAAGCAACACTCCACACTCTTCCAAACATTTGTCGCTGAAATGAAAATGGAATCATGAGCTAGTGATAGTCTATTTGTGCTTCTTCAGGAGATCTTTGAGATGACAATGGCATTGAAACAAACTCAAAAGTGACACTCAAGGTGCTTGTTTTTAGCATTAATATGAAGGTAAATGAAAAGACCGTACAGGAGATCAGGCTTGCGAGGTTCTCCAGCTGTAGGTAGCAGCTTAAGGCAAGTGGTTGAAGAGTTAGGGATTTAAAGCAAAACAGAGCAAACCCCTTCTACTGTCTCCTAGTTCATGAGTAGAGGTGATAAGTCTAAGGGGCAGTGTTTGTAAGAAATAACTGGGTTAAATAGTGTGCTGAGATGTGCACATATAAGAGCATGGACTTTATGCCTCTTTTGGGGGAGGTATTACATTCCTTAGGGAGATAGAGAGGTTTAATAAAAGATATGTCCTCTGTCTTAACACTGTTAGTAGGTCATTATATTACAAATCTGGTACTGAAAACAATACTGACTGTCACACGATTTTTATTGAATAAAATCAATAAACTTTTTTTCAGAAAGGAAGACAGGCGGTCAGCTTCAGTGGACTCAAGGCAGTCTGCAGGAAGCTGTAAGGATACTGAACGCACCAGACACAGGAGAGAGACCAGCAGGAGTCCAAATAAACGAAAAAGGAGTCGTGAAAGAGGCAAAGACAGAGATTCTCGGAGAAAAAGAGAAAGGTGAGCATATATAGTGACAGCTGACTTCTGCTTCCGAGTCAGGCAGCTGTAGCTATTGTCTATGATAATGTAGTGCCGAGAATTAGAATATCTAGTCCAATTAAAAAGCTACATTAATCTCATATTCAGTATAACAAGCCGGTGGCGTGAGGCTACTAATACTAAACAGAATGTACTGTGAGATCATAAACTTGAGAATTTACTCTAACATCTGAGAGGTGACACTTTCACCAGCATGTTGCAGGATTAGCGCAGTACTGTGGCAGATGATTTTACTCCTTCATCAACATATGCATAGGGGGACATATTGTTTATTTAACCAACTAAGTGTGCTTGTCATGTCTAATGCTGATTTCTGCTCTAGAGACTTGATAAATAGGATTATTTGTTTCACTAATATGTATATACCATACAACCACTTGACAAGCTTTTCCGTGGTAGATGCTTCAAAACAATGCTGTTGCTCTTCAGTCGTTCTGGACATATTTTCAGGCAAAAGAAAACAAATCTAGGCCAGACTTTCTAATAACATCAACAAGGGCACATTTGCATCTGCAAGACCGTAGGTGGGTGGGACCCGTGTTTGAGCAAAGGCTTAGGCGGTTGTGCAGAAGAAATGCTGCTTTGTCCCTAGGGCATAGGGAAAAAATGCTGGAGATAACTGTATGGATAGGAATGATTGCTTGTCACAAAATTGGCTTCGTTACACAGTGATGCCATTCATCCTAAACTAATTGCCGCTGTGGCACTGCGTGACAAGGCTTTGATTAAAACGGCACGGGAACTGTCTTAGGTAGTTTACTTTTTCTCCTTAGAAGAGGACATGATTACATTTAATGAGAGCTTTCCAAGTATTTTTTTTCCTTCAGATTCTGTCAGACTGAACCTAACAGCCCACACAATGTTCGTGGTTTTGTTTCAGGGATGAAGACAAGTATCACAGCCACAAAAGAAGAAAATAGAAACAAGAACCTGATTACTTTGTTTGTCAGCTGTTCAAAAAAAGACTTGCACAGGAACTATCATTACTGCTGTTGTGCCAGGGAGAGTAACACCGTGTGCAAAATATTGGTGTTGCATCAGAGCTGCGCTTGGAGACAAAAATGAAATAATGTTGAGGTTTGTCAGGATGGAAGCTGTATATGTCAGAGAATGTGTACATCTGTAACACTAGTGCATCTGTTAATAAAGTATATTGATCTCTCTCATCTATTTGAGGTTATTCTGACAAGGCTGAAGAATGAATGCTGTGAGAGGCTGTACTAATTTGCCTTCCTGGCCCATAGTTAGTGGATCTAGAACACAGCTAGTCCCTGGAGTCTAGGTTCAATTACAAATGCAAAAGGCATGAAGAGAGCTCCCCTCCCACCTGACATTGTCACCTCTGGGAGCAGTGTCCCAGAAAGACAGCACTTACTGCCCAGTTACAGCACGTACCCGAGGTGAGAGGGCAGATTTCAGAGTTCTCCAACAGGCTAGAATACCTTCAACTGCAGCTAAAAGGACAATAATGGGAAAGTTACTGTTCCCAAGCTGATGCTTAAAGAAATTTAGGATCAATGTAAACTGGCAAAGATGATGAGAATATAGCTCTCCACAGAAACTGCTGGGGGTACCAAGGACATTTGTAATACCGCTGATGATTGCCATTTTCAAACCCCAGGTGCGTACCAGTTTCCTTCCAGAAATAATAGGAGGCGTTCCCATCCTATAGACTAACATACAAGTGTTCATGGTAGAGGTTGAGGAAACAGTAAGACTTAAGACATGCAGGTACATACTAAAGATATGCAGGAGGATGCCACTTAACTTTAGTGAGACTTTTATTCTATCAATTTCTAGTCCTGTTAATTCCTCACGCAAGGTCAGTCATCATCAGCCAAGCTTGTTAACAAAATACGCAACTATAAAAGAACAAGGTTGCAGATCCATCTTTCCTACAATACTTCATTCTGTTTGATCGAAGTGCCAGCAGAGGGCACTCCATATGCTCCTGGCTTTGACTATCAATGGAATCTTTCCAGTTTTACTGTAGCCACTAGTATCCTATCTCGTACCTCAATTTTTTCCACAATTACATGTGATTACCTGTCACTAAATACTTAGTCTAATTCTGATTGATTTAGACTTCTATATTTAGCACAGCTGTTCAACTCAACCCAGATGAACTCTGTGTCAAATCCAGTATCTTTTCCTGCAGAAAACAAGACAAGTCTACCTAAGAATGGAAAAAGATATTTAAGTTCTGAAAGTCTCCTAATTAGAGGGAAAACCAAATGGAACCATTGCCATCCTTTCTTGAATTGATGTTTCTTCTACTAACTCAGCCACAAGGTTCTCATGAAGTTCTCTTGAATAAGGCTTGGTAAAACTGTTTGTTTAATAGAGTGTGATCATGCAGACAAGGTAGTCAAAAGACAAGCTGGTTTTGTGTAAGGGTCAAAAAAAAAAAAAAAAAGCCAGTGCTACCAGAAACATAATGAGAAATGCACCAATGATAGCTGCCCAGTCTTCTCTAAATTTAATTTTGATTGTAAGAAAAGAAGTAAAATGCACTTACGAAGTACAGATAGGAAGATCCATAACAAAATACCTTTTACTCGCTATAAACATATGAGTGAAGGTATCACTCCCTAGGTGTGAGCATCAGTATTGGAGAGGCAGGAGAACAGTATAGCTGTGTATTCAAGTAACATCCACTGAAGGGCCATTTCAAGAGGGGGATAAAGAAAAGGAAGTGCCAGAGAAGAGGATCTGCTTGTATTGTAATGTGCAAATAACAGTCCTTTGAACACAAATTATTTTCTTGCCTGTATTTATTCCTTTTTTTTTTTCTCCTCTCACCTGACGCTGAAGAGTAGGCTTGATCAAAACAGTGTTGAGGTCTGGGTCAGAAAGTTTCTGAGCAGCACCATGCCACTTTGTTGGTCACTGGAAAGGAAGAAAACAAATGTTCTAAATGAACACTTTAACGTGGTAAATCCAAGTGTGCTGGACAGGATACAACTGAGGGTTACATTGATTGTAAGCAAGAGCAGTGTGATTAAAAAGTGGTACTTAGTAAAAAACAGTCAATCTGGTAACAGTAATGACAAAACAAATCAGTTCAATTTGTGTGCTCCCGCATTTTTTAACTCCCATGTACATGGAGCAGATAGCAATCTAAGACAGTGTATTGGGTTTGCATGGCAAGGTTTTGGTAGCGGGGGGGGGTGGGGGGGTGTGCTACAGGGGTGGCTTTCTGTGAGAAGCTGCTAGAAGCTTCCCCCATGTCTGATAGAGCCAATGCCAGCTGGCTTGAAGACAGACCTGCCACTGCCCAAGTCTGAGCCCATCAGCAATGGTGGTAGCACCTCTGGGATAATGTATTTAAGAAGGGGAAAAAGTAACTGCACAATAGGAATTGTGGCCAGAGAGAGGAGTGAGAAGATGTGAGCAACAACTCTGCAGGCACCAACGTCAATGAAGAAGGCGGGGGAGGAGGTGCTCCATGCGCTGGAGCAGAGGTTCCCCTGCAGCGCATGGTGAAGCCCATGGTGAGGCAGGCTGTCCCCCTGCAGCCCATGGAGGTCCACAGTGGAGCAAATATCCACCTACAGCCCATGGAGGACCCCACGCTGGAGCAGGTGGATGCCTGAAGGAGGCTGTGACTCCATGGGAAGCCCATGCTGGAGCAGGCTTCTGGCAGGACCTGTGGAGCCGCGGAGGAGAGAGGAGCCCATGCTAGAGCAGGGCTTGTGACCCTGTGGGGGACCCATACTGGAGCAGTTTGTTAAGAACTGCAGCCCATTGGAGAAGTTCATGGAGAACTGTCTCCTCTGGAAGGGACCCCACACTGGAGCAGGGTAAGAGCGTGAGGAGTCCTCCCCCTGAGGAGAGAAGGAGGAGTGGCAGAGACATGCTGTGATGAACTGACCACAACCCCCATTCCCCATCCCTCTGCACTGCTCGGGGCGGAAGACGTAGAGAAATGAGGAGCGAAGTTGAGCCCGGGAAGAAGGGAGGGGTGGGGGAAAGGTGTTTTTTTAAGATTTGGTTTTATATCTCATTATCCTACTCTGATTTGATTGGTAATAAATGAAAGTAATTTCCACAAATCGAGTCTGTTTTGCCCGTGACAGTAATTGCTGAGTGATCTCCCTGTCCTTATCTCAGCCCACAAGCCTTTCATTATATTTTCTCTCTCCCATCCAGCTGAGGAGGGGAGTGGCAGAGTGGCTTTGGTGGGCACCAATTCCAGATACATGGTAGGAAGAGTAAGTATCTGTATGCAAACATGCCACATAGACAGCAGTAGGAGGATAAGCCTGTTACGGATCTTTTAAATCGGTTAAAAATAAAGTGCATTTTGTGTGACTATGGATAAAATGAGTGAGAGTTTATCACTGATACCTGTCTGGAAGACACTGTCATTTTCATACATTCCTAATGCTAATTCCATGCTAATTCTAGCAGGAATATATGCAGTAACTTGATGGATCCTTCCTCCAGCTGCTAAAAATTTAAGACATTTTGACACTGAATTTTGTGGGCACAAGACTTCACCTAACCAACTAAAGTCTATTAGAGATGAGATTTTCACCTGTAACAATTAGCATGAGTTTGCTGTGGCAGAAGTTGACAAAAATGTGATCAAGCATCAGTCTAAAGCAACAGAATAGTGTGTTGCTGTGCTCTAGAAAATAGTTAGCCAAACTATGCAAATACCATGTTGGTCATCATGAAGAGCAGGTGTCCAGAAGTAGTCAGAACAAACAAGCTGTGAGCAGCAACAAAGGTGACAGCACATCAGAAAATGGTATTTGAATGGCTCGATCATCAACAGGGTACCCTCTACCCAATCCTGTAAGAAAGGCACCTAATAATACTAGGGGAAAGCATCATTTGCTAACAAACTACCCTATGAAGTCAAGAGGTGAGGATGGGGTTGCCTCTTCATTATGCATCAAGCCAAAGATTACGCAACAGCACAGAGAAGACCTGAACCATGTCTGTCATTGTTAGCAAAACAGAGAGCCAGGCCGTGAGTTTTTGCTTAACCTTCAACCTACACGTCTCCTGCTTCTGAAGAACTGCGTCAGTTCATGGCTTACTGACACCAAACTATAAACCCACCTCAGAGCGAGCAGAAAGAGGAACACAACAGACTAGAAATGTACCCAACCATCCCAGCCTGGTACGAAGAGCAAAACAGGATTAAGTATTCAGGTGTGGTAATGTCCTGCCTTTGTCTTTTATATCTTCTGAAGGCAACCAACACCAAGACCATTACAAGGACAATTTACCATAGCTAACACTACAAAAACTGAAGAGACAAACAATTTAAGACCAGGTGCATACTAGATGTTTTCTCAAGAAAATTTCTAAGGAGAAGTAATTCAGGAGAAACACAATAGAAACTTCAGACTTCAAGTGTGAATTCCCAGTTTCTCCAGAGATCTCTGGTTTATATCTATGTTAAATCAAAAGAGCAGCCCATAAGATGCTGCTGGTTCCAGTACCAGTAATATGCAGATAATACAAACCTGTATATAATTGCTTCTTACAGGGAAATTTACACCACCAGATAAGGACTTCAATATTTCAAAGGAAGATGGATAAATAACAGTTTATCATGTAAGAGTTCAAACCCCAAGGCTGACCACTTAACAAGAAATAACTATGTACACTTTTGATATAACCTTAGTCAAACTTTACTCCCGTCATTATGGCTATGCCCAAAGTGAAGATAGACTATTCACCTGAAATTAAAGGTTTATGGAGAACCCAGAGGTGATCAATACATTAAAATTCCATGCACGGATTTTTTACTTACGCTTGTTCTTTAATTCCGTGGAGGAATGATTCAGTTTTCTCCTCTGGTATCTCTCCATCAATGCTGGCCAAATATGAGTAAAGGAACGAGAAAGTTTCAAAGGGAATGCGGGCTGCTCCACCTTCTGGGTCCCTTGTTAAGATTTCGCAGGCATGTTTCATTGAACTCAGTAAGGACTGCAGGGGGTTCAGTCAAGAAAGGAGAGGAACAGTATCAGAGCCATGAACATTCTTTGCATACCATGACAATATCCACACTGTAAACTACTAAAAGTGAATGTAAATGAGATGAAGGCTTTATCATCATTACCCAGCTTTCAACCTCAAATTTACCCTCTGGTGCAGGTGCAGAGATAGAAACAGTAATGAAGTTCTAGTAGAGGCACAAGTAAAAAAATACTAGAATCCCATAATGTTTAAAGATTGCACAGGGTAGTCTGAGCCCTATCTCCAATGTGGCCAGATTAGTCTGTTCTGCTACTGTAAAAGCTCCAGCATCACTATACCTAGTGAGATATGTATGTGTGTGTGTGCGCGTGTATTTGTTATCTCAATGGATCTAAATGAATTCTCAGCAGCAGTTAAGACAGACATATCTACAAACCCCAGAAAATCCATAATTGTTTGATGATTTTTATTATGACAAAATATTACATTAATTTGTGTGTGATATTGAGTGCTGATATTTACTGTTTTCCCTATTTTTATGCAAGTTCCATTTGCGTAGTTAGCAGAAAAAGCCCCGAGGCAAAAAGCATTTCAAGAATACTTCAGTTTAGTCAAAGCCCAATAATGTCTGAGTTCCCTTAAAAACAAACATACCTCAAAGCATTAGTTCCAAATATACTTTGAAAAAATCCTTTATTCAATACAGTGTCTATTATCCAGTGCCCTATGCATGCTAAGATATACAGGGAAATGTGTGGAAAAATTCTGCATTGAACTTCATTGATTCAAAGACTGGTTGGATGCCATTAAAACAAAGAAACAATCAAAAAGAAGAAAATCCCACACAGGTCTTTTTTAACGCAAGTACTAGTATTTTTACTATAACTTTTTCGGTTTACCCTTACCTCTTCATTAACAAGAAAAGAATGATTTTTTTTAAAAGACAAGTAACAGCAGAACAGCAATGTTTAAAGTAAATGCATATCTGCTCAAGATCTAGAGCACAGGCCAGAGAAGTGTCATTTTATAACCCTTTAACTGTTTTACTTAATGTAGTTCCTCCCCTGGGAGGCCTCTCTGGGGAAGGAGAGGCAGCTGCCTATATGATGGCAGACTCTACCCTCTGCAGTTTGCCACCCATCTACTGCCATTCTTGCTCCTGCCACTGTCTCTCTCTCAATGCAGCAAAGTTATTCACATTGATTTCACCACCTTTGAAAGACAATTTAATATGCTGCCTGTTTCTCCAAGGCTGTAAAAATACATCAGTGCTTTACAGAAAGATACTTCAGATAACTGGTGTTCTTAAGAAGTTCATACTTGGCTACTCTTGTATCTTAACTCTGACCCTATTCAATTATGAACACCATTTACAGCTGCAGGAAATTAATGTAAATTTCTTGTGTGCATCTTCCTCGCTGGTTTAGGACACTGAACTTTAGGTCTCATTATATAGAGCTGAAGTCAAATCATTCACTTAATATCTGAAAGGATAGAGGGAATTAAATTCAGTCTGTCTAGCTCTATCAGAATAATGTTCCTGTGACTCTGTTTTTGTTTTGATTTAATTTTTTTTAAATAAATAATGTTGCTGTTACTTTTTTTTTCAAATGAAGAAAAGAGCCCAAACTACAAAATCATGTTGGGAGGGGGATTGGAATCAAGAAATACACAGTGGAAATGTATACATATATATATATACACGCACACAATTGCAACGCCAGGCCAGGTCAACATTCAGGGCTTCCACATATTGCAACATTCTAAAAATATTATTTAATATGTATTTTCTTTTTACTGCCCCTTCTTCCCTACTGTAGAAACCATTAAAGCATTATACTTCCTAAGAACATCAGCTTAGTGTATTTTATAATCTCTCATTTTGTTGAAATGCTCTCATGAGATTTTATTACTGACATTAAAAGAATTAAATGTAGTTTGAGTAACATTAACTGCTTCTGTGAAAATTTAATTGACTACACAATCAATTAAAAATTGATGTTTTAATTTCTCCCTCCAGTTCTCCACAAACATTTACACCGATGCCATACGCTTCATTCCTCTATCATCCTCTTTGTCATGGTTCAAGCTCCCTGCAGACTGTTCTACTTGCTCTACTACCCCAGTAAACTGAGGGCTTAGCTGTCTTTCTGGTTAAGCTTCCCTGACCAAAAGCTGATGGGGAACAGAAATAAACGTGCAAGCCACTTTGCCAGCTGCTGCAAAAGCAATCACCAGTCCCCAGAGTTCATTTGCATTAATTTTTCTATGGTCTAACTCGTATATGGTCGTATAAGACCGTTTGCATTTGGATACGAGGGCTCTTGCTGTGAACGTACGTACCTTGCCGAGCATGCTGCACCCAAGTGCCAGAAACTTCATCCATTCCACTTCCTCACCGAAGTTGCCCAACTGCAGGATAGCGTTCAGCTGCTCCTCTGGCAAGCACAAGTGCTTCCATTTTTCCTTCAGTTCTGCAACATTCACCATGCCTTTGGGAGAAAGCTTTAAAAGAAATCACGGCACCACAGTAAGAACTCTGAAAACCAGAATGAAACTAAGAACCTACACAAAATAAATCAAATACTTGACAGTCAGTCTCCCCAACCAAGACACCAGCATTCCTTGATGGCACTGTGCATTTGATAAAGGCCGCTTTGTACCTGTTTGTGCAAGATTTTAAGGAGTCCTGGGGTCAAACCAGCATCTGTTTTTTCCGTTGCTAAAGGCATTTCAATCCTCTCCTTCACAGGAAGGGGCTCGCCTTTTGACAAGGCTGAAAAATACCTAAGGAAAAGGGAAGAGCAACACACTTCAATGCCCGTGGCCATTACACACTGCACAGAAGTAAATGCTCTTACAGCTCAGTGAATGAATCTGCATGCTCATGTGCAGGAGTGGCAGCACTCGGCAGGCTGCCTGCTCATCTACCCATGCCCAGATACCACCTTTCTTTTTAGTGGAAACCACAATCTTTAGACTTTACACGCTCCTTTTTATGACACTCTAGTAATTCTTTAATTCTTCAACTTATTTTGTACATGTTATACATGGCCCTTCTTGGCAAAGGTAGAGAGTGATTTATTAACATCAGAGTGTGCTCACAAACAAAAGCGCAGGTTTTTCCCATTTGATTGACGAGCACCTGAGGGCTCATTTGTTTAACATTCTCCTCACAAGCTACCTGAAAAGCACAAGTACCTATTTACACTGCAACTGTCTCATCAGTTGTTCTGCTATTTATGTCCACTACAAAATAAAATTGAAGACTAGGGCAGACAGGGAATTAGATGCACATCCTTTTAATTATAAGGCTCCCACAGCCGTAAAAGCAACCACCTCTGCCATAACTGGCCAGCAATCTGAACTGTGCCAGGAAAACTTACTTTTCATTCAGTCAGTGGTAGGTCTAATTTAAGGGTTTCTCCACTTGTCCTCCTCCCTCATCTGCACTGGTCACCCACGTCCGTGCCCAAGCTATCCCATGCTGTACAAATACTTACCAAAAAGCACAGCAAGCAGCACTGCACACCTGAATTAGTGCAACTGTGTAGAAATAGATGCATAGTATGTATGTACATATAACACCTGAACTATTTTTCAGTGAGATGTTTCCCCATCTGATTATTCACAGGGACGAGCACTACACTATCAGCACATCTGAAACCACAGCCTTGCTCTGCTTCTGCTGCTTGGTTAGGTCAAGCTTCCTGCACATCCATTGCCCAGAGGTACGCCGCACCCCACCTCCATCACGTTCTTAAGAAAAACCATGCTGTTTTAAGCTGTTCCCACTGCCTCTCTCTGACACTGCAGCTGCAGCAATTCAGTTTCAGGTTTTTTCTTTTTAAATGGACAAGCCAGACTCCAGCCCGGCTTTATTAAAAGCCTTCCCACCATCACGTATACAGTACAGATGTTTTTCAGTACAACAGAGAACATCTCACAGATACCTTTCAGGAGCTTGTCCACACAAAGCACAGGACAGGAAAAAATGATAGTGAGCAGTTGAGGTAAAAGAAAAAAAAGAAGAAGAAACATTTAAACATCTTAAATCAACTTTACAGCGAGAGATTTATTACATGGACTATCACCTAAATGTCGTGACTTTTTAGGCTCTTTTCCTGTTTAAGTAACATTTAAGAAGATTCCTTAATTTTGTTCCTGGAAACAAACAAAAGTAATCTAAGCAAGCTCGAGAATTATTTCTAGGTTTCCTTTACATTCCAAGAATTAAGTCCTACATGAGGGGCGGGGGGGGAAGTTTGGTCTTCAGAACAGAGACATTCATAACAAAAAAAATTATATAGAATCATAGAATCACCTAGGTTGGAAAGGCCTTTTCAGGTCATCTAGTCCAACCATCAACCTAACTCTGACAAAAAACATCACTAAACCATATCTCTAAGCACTCTGTCTATCCGTTTTTTAAATACCTCCAGGGATGGTGCCTCAACCACTTCCCTGGGCAGCCTGTTCCAATGTTTAATAACTCTTTCAGTGTAAAATATTTTCCTAATATCCAGTCTAAGCCTCTCCTCATCCAACTTGAGGCCGTTTCCTCTTGTCCTATCGCCTGTTATTTGGGAGAAGAGACAGACCCCAGCCTCACTGCACCCTCCTTTCAGGTAGTTGTCAAGAGCGATAAGGTCTCTCCTCAGCCTCCTTTTTTCCAGGCTAACCAACCCCAGCTCCCTCAGCCGCTCCTCATAAGACTTATTCTCCAGACCCCTCACCAGCTTCGTTGCCCTTCTCTAAAAAAAGATGCTTTTTTTCTGTATGGAAATCAAACTGTTCCAGAAATATGCAGTCCTAAACTGCAATGAAAGAGAAAATAAATCAAACATTACACTATTTTTAAAAGGCTCACATGCTGCATTAATGCACAGAAGCATGTATGCAATATACAGCTTGGTTTAATATTCAAAGCCAGCTCCACTGTACAATAAACAGGAGCAGTGAGATTTTGTAGATCCATATGCATAAATATACATCATTATGTGAACATTATACTTACGCAGCTGCCCACTGCAAAACATCACGGGGCTGAGTCCTAATAGCAGCTATAGTAAATTGCTTCAGAATATCAGGTAGCTCAGGGGGGATTTTGATCTGCTGAGCACAAAACATAGTTTCTGGAAGAGGCATGGTCTGTTTGTGTTCGGCTATAATGGCCTGAAAGAAATAATAATAAAACAGCAGTTCACGGATGCAGAATATGAATGAAAAACTGTGTGTACACGTGTGGGCCAATACTGCTTGTACCCAAACTCCTTCCTGTCCTACTCGACAGCTAGGGCTACTGGAGAACTGACAGACTCTGAAGGGTAAGCAGCAGAGTACCGTGCAATTCTAAAAAACTTAAACTTGATGGCAACACCAAGTAAAAGACTGGAGCTTGGACACCAACCACAGCTCCAGGTAAGGAGAACTGCTACTTTAACAGGTATTTTTAGACAGTTTTAAACTGATTTATCTGCTCAAACCTACCACAATACAAAATTGTAGAATAGGTAGTCCAGACGAGTCACACCACACACGCCAACATGAAAGCTAGCTATGTTAACAACTCACTACTGCATGCTAAGGAGAGTCTTGTCATTTCTGTACAGAAGCTAGAGTATACACACTACCAACTCTCTACTGTGTTTACGTATTCAAAAAAAATGCAGTAGCAAAAAGTTACTAATTTCTGTTCCTGACAGACTTCATATCAGCGACGAACAAAACATTCATGTGTGCTGCAATTGCCCATTGCACTTTGCTCATACAGCTCTACAAGTAGGTTTGTCTCATTCAGGATGTAACTTTCATGTTGCAAGGAATCCTGTTCCCCCTAGGACCCAACAGAAGGGACAGACATAGGTTATTATTGTAGGGTCCTTCACCCATTATAGCCATAGAGCACATTTTTGTGGGAAATCTGGGCACTCTCCTCATTTTTTCAAGGACAAACTACAGCCTACTTCAGTTGAATTAGCAACGAGAGCTGAAAATGTGTCACCTATCTACAGAAGGGAAAAGCAGTGAAAGCAATGGCATCAAGAAAGGAATCAATGTAACAGCATGTTTTATCCCTTTAGATTTGTTTTTAAGGTGAAAATAAAAAGAGTATCTGGCAGGTGGCTTTCTCCCTCTATCATGTGAATTTTCCTGTATTGGAAAAAAAATATAATAAAGTCAGCTACGGAGGGATGGGACTGCTGTGACTCAAGGCTTCTTTGAGGATCAAACCATACTTAGAACTTGGTATCCCTGCCCATGGCAGGGGGGGTTGGAACTAGATGATCTTTAAAGTCTCTTCCAACCCAAACCGTTCTATGATTCTATGAACTTCATTTCTGGAGAAACACAGACAGGGTACATCTTCATTACTTCAACACAGCAAATTTGCGGTGGGGGCAGACTTCAGAGTGCACATTTAATTACTACAACAGTCACTCACTTTCAGTAATGATTAAAAAAAGCAGCTCTAGCCAAGGGACCAAAGCTGAAGGCAAAAAGTTGGGGATTTCTGGGTAAGCTAGAGAACAGAAAAACCTTGAGGAAGGAATACACGCAGGTGTTTATGCGCCCTTGGCAAGAAGTCAAAGAAAAAAAAACTAATCAGAAAAGTAGAGGGGGGAGAAAAAAAAAAGCACAAGACCTGCTTTTCTATAGTAAGCCATTAATCAGAGCGTCACAGAAGGATTGAGGTTGGCAGGGACCTATGGAGGTCCACCTGGTGCAGTCCCCCGCTCAGCCAGGACTACCTAGAGCAGGCTGCCGAGAGCCACACAACAGGGGGGTTTCGAATATCTCCAAGGACAGAGACTCCACAACCTCTCTGGACAGACTGTGCCAGCACTCGGTCACCCTCACAGTGGAAAAGGGTTTCCTGACGTTCAGAGGGAACCTCCTGTACCTATACACACCTCATAAGCAAAGAAAAACGCAGTGGGGTGAGCGAGCCTTTGCAGCTTTTCACTATCAGCCCACGGCGATACCTTCCGTTTGTGCTCTGTTACTCTTTTGCTAAACACAAAAGCCACCCAAACCTCCCATTAGCTCTTATTTTCTATTTTTCCCTTCACGCACCCAAAACTAGCCCCAGGTGCTAAATCCCACAAGTACGCGCAGGCAGACCAGACTTGCCTGGCCGCTGGTGACAGCCGTCCACCGCCAAGCCCGGAGTCCAACAGGAGCCCGGCTGGCTGTGAACGTCCCCTTACCTGCCCCAGCAGGCCGGACGGCTCCCCACGGCCCGCCTGCTCCCTCCCTCTTGCCGGGCCTTCCCGCTCGTTACCCGAGGCAGCCCCGCGGAGGCCGCCGACAGGGCCCGGCAACGGGAGAGCTGCGGCCCGCGGGAGCCCAACCGCCCAACGGCCCCAAGCGCCGCCCCGGGCACTCCCTGCAACGGGGGCGCCAGGCCGAGCCGCCCCTGCGCGGCCTCCCCACCACCGTCAGTGCTTCCCCCCTCACCGCTACCCGCGGGAAGCTGGGCCGGCCGCCTCACCTGCCCCGCTCCGCGGCCTCGCTGCCCGGGCAACGCGCCGGGGGCGGAGTGGGCGGGAGACCTGCCCGGTGCTTAACGGGGGAAGGCGGGGGCCAGGTGAGGGACGAGGGTTGTTGCCTCCGTTGTTTAAAATGCGAAAGCAACACCAAGGCTGCCTTTTCTTCGAACTTCTGAAAAGACCTGAAATGCCTTAGCGGTCTAAGTTAGCGGCAGAGGTGGGTGTCAGGGTCCCGGCGCCTGCTGCTTCAAGCCTGGCACCACGCATGGGCTCTCCCACCACCCCAGAATGCCAAGGAACCTCTAAATCCTGGCAGAGGACTACAAGACCTCTGCTCTTTCCTCTGAGGATAAAAACAGCACCGGCGGTAATCTGAAGGGCGCTCTCTGTGAAGACACCGGTGCATCTCTTGGTTATAAAGCAATGCTCCTCTTGCCCCTTCTAACAGGGGCTGTAAGCAGCCCAAGCACTCAAATGAACTTGGTAATGGGATTATTCGCTTCAGAAAGCTTTCACCAGCCATTGCTCCAAAGAAACCTGAAAGAGAACAGTCTTTTTTGAAGCCAGCCCTTCTTAATCCACTTTATGTCCCCACTGATGAACACGTAAGGCCATGCAGGACAGAGATAAAACGGTGGTCTCTAGAAAACAGAAAGCACGCATTTTAACAACTGTTTAATCTTTCATAAAATATGGAGCACCTCTGCCATGAGGACAGGCTGAGAGAGCTGGGGCTGTTCAACCTGGAGAAGAGAAGGCTCCGGGGAGACCTTATAGCAGCCTTCCAGTGCCTGAAGGGGGCCTACAGGAAAGCTGGGGAGGGGCTGTTTGCCAGGGCATGTAGCGATAGGACGAGGGGCAATGGTTTCAAACTAGAGCAGGGTAGGTTTAGATTAGACATTAGGATGAAGTTCTTTACAAAGAGGGTGGTGAGACACTGGCACAGGGTGCCCAGAGAGGCGGTGGAGGCCCCATCCCTGGAGACATTCAAGGCCAGGCTGGATGAGGCTCTGAGCAACCTGATCTAGTTAGAGATATCCCTGCTCACTGCAGGGGGGTTGGACTAGATGACCTTTAAAGGTCCCCTCCAACCCAACACATTGATTCTATGAATACTCTGCATAGGCTACAGGACAAGTATTGGGCCTCAGAATACTTCCCAGATCCCTGCAACTACACAAAACCAGCAAGCTTCAGACATATTATACCTGTTCTTTAAATGGGTAGATAGCTTTAGAACAATTAAGAACACAATAGTAAAAACGACCTGTAGCAAATGTTATCCTGCAGGGGTTTACGGAATGGAATTTATTTAATTTCACAATGCAGTTTTTCAAAGGTGTCTAAGGATAGCAGGTAAACAGCAGAAGTTTCCTATTCTCTACGATCTGCAGTCCTTGGACACACTTGGACCTATCCTGAAGATGCTCAAACAGTAAGTGTCATACCCTCAATTATTCCAGCTATTTGGTCCCCTGCAGTGAAATCATGCATAAAGCTGACAGACCACATTATGGGAAACAGCAGCATGTAAGTGGAAAATTTTTCTGTGACTATTTCATAGAATAGAACACTGTGTATTCTTAAAACACATTTTTTTTTTTAATATGAATTGTAAACTGGTGGAAAAAAGGAAAAGGCTAAAACTTTCATAGAAGAATGCAAAATAATTGGAAAATAAGAGACCAATTAATTGCATGCTGCTGCAGAACATGCTTAATCTATAAAGGCGTGACTAAAGTCATCTTTGTATAAATGCTTACATGTAAAAAATTAACAAGACATGCTGCATCAAGTAATAAAAAAAACCTCTGGGGGATACGCTGCTTGCTTTTTGCAAAAAGAGGAGCATGGGCGCTACTCTCCTTTCACCCTGAATGGCTAGAGATCATCATATGTTTAACTGCGGTTACATGAGTTATGATCATCCTTACTACCCGGTCTCCTGATTTATAAGCAGAACCAGATGTACTGGATATTTTCTACTCATTATTCCTGTGTTAACAATACACAAAGTATGGCATAATTACTCATGTCTTAAGGTTGGCATATTGGGATATCATTGTGTCCTTTTTAAGAAGTCACTTATAGGGAATTAACACTTTTAGCTAAAACGAGCATGCTTTTCACATGTAGTTACACTAAAAACAAGGAAACAGCATAAATCACAAAGAGCGGAATAAGTTCTGACCTGGTGAGTAAAATTAAGACCAAGATGTAGGTGAGGGAGGGAGGCTTCAGCTTCAGTTTCAAGGGTTGGTGGTGTGACAAGTTGCTAATTATACACAGGTTAATGCAAGTTTGTGTAAGGAAATTTGGGATTACACAGGTAAGTAATGTGGCTGTTAGGTCAACAAACCCCTTCCAATGAGGAAGGAAGAAAGATCACAGAAAAGCCACAGCAAGAGGGACGTTGATGGGTCATGTTGAGAATCTTGGCCCAAAGTTATGAAGGTAGCAAGGCTTAAAAAAATTATGTTAAGAAAAAGCTGATGAAACTCTATGAAAACACAGGTAGTAAATACACAAGGTAGCTTCAGTGAAAGAAGTAACTCTGATTCTTCCTAGACACTGAGTGCTTTCCCCTGTGCATTTTACCAATTACTCTGTTATATAAGGAGCATTAAAAAGTACATCCATGGACATAATTGTTGCTTTACAGCAACATTGCCTGATTTCAGCTTAGAAATTCTGCTGCTGCTTCCTGCTTTCCCGACTCCTGGTCAGGACCAGCCAAAATATCCCATGTATACTCCATTCTAATGCAGCAGTATTTTTCAATTCAGCACATTCCTTACCGAACTCAACCAGAGCCTTTATACAACTTGCATCTACTGAACAAGGTACACCACCAAAGCAGTTCTTCACTGTCTAGGTTTTAATATATAAATTCTATTCAATATAAATAAATAATGAGCTTTGCAGTGCTCTCTCTTTTTACAAACAAGAAGGGATTCTGTTCTCTCTAGGTAAAACTAGTCTCCTGTTCCAGGAAAAGAAACTCCTTGAAAGCCAAGTGATTTAGTATAAATCAGACAAGTAAGGTTAAGTGTGTGTCATGCCCCCCTCTCCCCCCGATGTCAGACAACTCCAAATATGTTTGATTTCTCCTTATACAGGGAGGGAAAAAAAAAAAAAAAAAAAAGCACCTATGCAGCTTTGGCATCAGCCGCTACTCAGCAAGTAAGAGGTAACAGCAAATAAGCAGCAAAACTGATGTGTGGAGTTGTGAAATAATCTTGTGATTGCTCTGTCCCTCAGTATTCTATTGAATTCAAAACATTCCATTTGTTTTGGAACAGAATTTGACCTTCTGAAATAGTTATCTAAAAATTTCCATTATTGAGTAACCTTGATTTCAGCATATTGTTTCTCAATTTATGGTGACTTCTAAATGAAGAAATTAAAACCAGAAGCACAGCTTGTCTGGAATAATCATAGACTTGATAAAATTGCTGTTAACTATGCAATTCTTTAGTTCTAGTTAATCTAATTAAGAACTAAAATATCAGAGTAAGACAGCTCTAACTTACCATCATGCTTTGTAAAAGTTGTTTCTTTATCTGTTTTCTTAGAAGACGGCTTCTTTTTTTTGCATCCTGAACTTCATTATACTTCCAAGACTCATTTCCCTGTTTAATGTTTGTATTACCCGTATCATCATTTCTGATGAAGCCTGTGCATTGCTCAGGCTGTACAGTGCCCATTCCTGAGGCACGCAGCACAAGAACACTGACCCCGCCACAAAGAATTTCCAATCTAGATATAATGAAAGGACAGAGAGCAGAATAGCAGGAAACAAAATGCCACTGATCGGCATGCCTGGCAGTGGAATCAACAAATCAGTTATCCATGCTTTGTAAGGTAAAGGGCGTTTTACAGACTTCTCTGAAGAATAGTAGGACTGCCGCACAGATTTTTATGAAGACCTTTGCTCAAGCTTAGGGGAAAGCAAGAAAAGAATTAGTGCGCTCAGCTGAAAAGTGATGTGAATACTGTAATTGGTGTTGGAGCTGCCATCTTACTGAGGAAGTTAGTGACAGAAAATTGTCACATGTCTCAGAGGGCCCTCGGAAACAAAAACAAGTAGCTTAGGCTTTACCCAGTGGAGAAGGGGGAGTCAGAGAAAGGATACAGAGTTGTAATTATTTTTAATCAATATAAAATAATCTGTGTAAAAACAGTCAAAGCCATGCTGCAATTAACTTTCAGTATGCAGACAGCTACAGAGGCATGTGACAGTTGTTGGATGAAGCCCTGTAGAACTAGTAACAGCATTACGTACTCAACCCCACAAAGGGGATACATTCTGGCTTAATTGTATCTCCAATCCCTCCATTCAAGATCCAAGGCCAACAGAAGTTGTTGTGAAATCGCACACACAGAATTTTTCCCACTTGAAGAGTAATACAAAGACCACTGCATGCTGTATTACTCTAGCAGAGATGGAAGCCACTGGTACAGAGCTCGTCAGCTGCCTTAGTAATAGCCACTTGACTTACATGCTTACTATCAAGTTTCTATCCCAGAGGAATACGCACAGCACAATAAGGCAAACTATTAAAATTGAAAACAATAAAAGTAATGTTCTTTAATTCCGGTTCTATACAACCTCCATCTTCTTTCCCAAAGCACACGTAAAACTAAGGAAATAAGGAGATGAGGTTTTTTTTAAAAGGTCGCAATGGACAGTTTCAGAAACAAACTTCACTTCAGCTGGGATCTGTAAAGCAGTGCAAAACCACAACAGTTCGATTCGAAACCAGTTCTCCATAACCAAGAGTGAATACAGACAATGTAAGCTACATTAAAATAGCTACAGCTCACATTACATGACAGGCCCAATTAATTTTTTTTTTTCTGTCACAACTTGCAAAATTACAGTAATAAAAAACAGCACAAAGGCTTTCTTAATAAATTTTAATGTTAAGACCGGTTTGGATAAAAACACCAAGTTACAAGAACCACACTACTGCAAATTCTGCATGATGCACAGTAGTGCTTGCAATATTTGAGTGGCAAGACCAATTTGGAACTGAAAGATACGTCAAAAGACAGAATCTTGGCATAAGTAAGAACGTATGTTACCAGTGAATTTAATCTTGTGAAAATATACCTGTCCCACAATGTACACCACTGTAACTAATCAAATGCAGTATTTATGCACATCAAAAATATATGGGGCGAATACTCAATTTAGCATTTAGTCAGCAACAGTGAATGAGAGAGAAATATATTGGTTATTTTTCTATGATTTCATTTCACTGGAAATTTCTTAATAAATCACTCCAAAGGTTCAAAACCATCAGGGCAACTAATTCCGTAAAACAGTACTTTCTGATCTTCTGATAGTGACAGCCCAATACTCCTGCCACTACATTCAGATGCATTTGGCTTGTGTTCACTGCCTTAGAACATGAGTCCAGACACCAAAAAATGCACTATCACAGCCTGGACCACATTAGCTCAAAACACGCCAGATCAGAGATGCAATATCAACAAAAGGAGATAACACTCTCAAAGCACCTGCCAGATTCTCAAGTATTAATTATATACATATAGGTTTAAGTACAGAATACTGAAGGACAGTGTACCAAGTAGCAAGTTAAATGTTCCATCGATTTTCTGATTACTGCAACGGATGCTCCTGTTTTCCCCATCTAATCTAGGAAAGATACTGCAATCTAAGCATGTGGTTTGATGCCATTTAAAGCTTTGTGATACTGTTATGTATTTTCTTTTAAAATATCTACATAAAAAACCCCAAACATTACTGCAAAATAACTCCATCTACATCTAGAAATAACACAGACTTGATTTGGTGGCTCTTGTTTGACTGTGTCCCTGCAAAGATATCTAACTTTTCCTTGCCTGTTTAATAACACATGTATTTCCCTGCCCCACAGGCAATAAACGGATCATGATGAATCACTTCCTCAATATTATTCCCATAAAAATTCACAGTGACCAATTCTGAAAGAAAAGAGATTTTTTGTTGTTGTGGGTCTTTTTTTTTTTTTCTTTCCTTTAAGTAATTGTGCAATATAAAATTCATACTACAATTTGCAACTTTGGTAACTTAGAGAAAAAAAGATTTCAAGCTTTTTAATTAAGGACCAGCTCAGAATGTTGCTTACACTATGCTCTTTGTTTCTGTGCAAACACATCAGATAAGGTTCATGCCTACTCTTGAGGTCCTGAAAAATTCTATTACTGATAAGAAATTAGCTACAATTTAAGTTGTGAACCTATCTAATTTTCCCTGGTACCTTTAAATGCTTCCATCACCTAGCCCTAGTAAATTTATTACTTACTGTTTCAATTCAGGAAATGCTGATTCCCAAAGCTAGCCCTCTTCCCCCCTCAACCAAACAGAAAAACCCAGCTGAGCCTCAACAAGTACATCTGAATTCTCAGAAGAGGAAATATTTTCTTGATTTAACAGCAACTGTACAATATTACAAACTCAGACACATGAAAAACGATCAGGCAATAGAAAAATGTACAACAGCTTTGGTGTTATACAAAATAATAAAAAAGACTTGACAGCAAGATACATAGTTCATTATGTTCTCACCACGGCCACTTCATCGCTGACTGTAAGACAGTTATTTACTCTTGATATTCTCTGTGTGGCCTTTCCACTCATGAAAAATCATACTATATTACTACAATAAGAACTGTTATGAACACCATAAAGTAAGCTCCAAATATTATAAAAACATCTTGCCTCTTCGCACTATTGCTTTGTGGCACATTGTCAACAGAACAGCAGTCCAAAATAAAGTGACAACTAGATTTAATAAATTAATATACTTTTTTAAAAGATGTACAATGCACATTCTTTTTAATCCAAGGTTTTAGGGTGTCAGGATACTTCTATTTACACATATACAGACCTCAGACAGCATTGATAACATCAGAAAATGCAGATAAGGAACAGAGCCTTAACTGCTATCCGGATGCTACTAACAGAAGCCAAAACACTGCTGAGAGTATTATTGGGAGAGATATTCAAAGACTGAAGAAGAGTCTATGAAAGAGACATGTAAAGGCAAAGGGAAGGTCAAGATGTTTAATATGACCATCTATTCTTGTGAAGACTGAGGTGGAGTTGTTGATGTGCCTTGTTTACCAGATTTTCGTTCGTAATTCACAAGTCGTTGCCCAACAAGGTACCTAGGAGTACAGTAGAAACAGTGAGAAATTAACAAGACTTAATACAATTCTGTAACAGAAATTCACTCTGCCTCCATTGCTGCAGAAGTAGCTTTCTCATTTCAATAAAAGTTATTCTACAAGTGATCCCTCCCCCCTTAATGGTCTTCACAATCATCCTCTATTTCTTTCTTACTATTCAGGCATTTCATAATGGAATACAGACACTACAGGTTTGTGTTTACAGCCTTAACTTCAGTCGTCATACAATTCAGACACATGCAAGCTGAATGAAGATATGAAATACAAAGAGTGTGTTTGCACTGTTCACATACCCAGCCACTTTGCTGGATGACATATTTGAGCCACTGCCACTTGAACATCTGGAACAACCACTCAGATATAAAAACAAATGAAAACACTAATGAGGTTCTAAGTTTAAAAAAAGAATCTGCCACAATGCAGAACATGCACTGGATAAGAGTAAGAGAGGCTCAGCTCATATATCCAATGAAAAATGTCCTTGTTGAAAAAAGTAAATATTCTAAAGGAATAAACTTTTACTGCAGTTTAATCTTTCTTAAAGGGAGAGAAAATATCCTAATGCTACTCCATGTAAAGCCTAAGGGCTGTGAGATTCCTTTACTTAAATTCGATTTCATCATTTCGCACTCCAACTTCTTGCCATCTAAATTCCTTTCCATGCTTCCTATTTGTATGCTGTTTCTCCATGCAGAAAAGCCCTATACACCTATGAATTCTTCCCCTGAAACCTGCCATTTCCTTTAGAAACTTTTTCACCACTGCTCCTTTTCTCACAGTACCATAACCAAACAGCTATCACATTTCAGAATGTCACAAAAACATGTGCATATGCTTTTGATATTTGTTACATGAAAAACTTAATTAATTAAGCATATATCTAAACCATAAATCTCCACTGGCTAGCATGACCACATTTGCTTACTGCCTGAAATGAGATCATTCACTTAAGTTGTACAACCTTATTGTCTACAAGGATGGACATAACATTTAAGAAGTTAATTTCATATCAAAGTAGTTTTCACTTAGATACATTTTCAAAGCTTTGTATCCTTATGCCTTATTTACACAAGAAAGCAACTTGTAACATTAATGCAAGTTGCAATTCAATATGTGTTCTGCCTGAAAGACACTAGCATTTAGGTCAAAGCCCACTTGTGAATAAAAATAACAGCTATATGTACTACAGAACATGTTATGAGGGCAGGTGGGGAACAGGATTTAAATCAGCTGATCAAATAAAAGGTGCTAAAAAATAAACTGATCTGCTGAGACTTTAATTTTAGTTACAATTCTCTTAATATTTCTAGAGATTATTAATTTCACATTTGCACCAAACAGGTAATGTATTAGTCAATTCCTAATATTTAAGATTCGAAGAAGTTTATTTTAGGTTTGACTCCTTTTGTAGTCAGTGGAAAGCAAAACTGTTCTAGGATCACTCAGGACATAAACACAACAAAATTATTTATTCCTTTTCAATACAAAAGAAGCCTAGGAAGACTAGTCGCTGGGGTCTAAAAACTTATTTTTCTAAATAATAACACAGAAGTAATTAGGGTAACACAAAAAATAAGGTAATAAGAATAGCACAAAAAAGCCTTAGACTAAACTAGGCAGGATAACCAGAAAAAAACACTGGGAAAATGAATATTTTATCAGGTGTGTAAGTAATACAAACTAATAATTACTGAAAATATCAGAAAACAGTAAAAACTTTGGTAAAGACAAACTCTACCAAATCAATTGAACATTCTTTAACAGGTTAACTGGACTAACAAGTAGAAAGAAGAAGAAAAACAGGCAGAAAAGGATGGAGAAGTGGTTTTATAAGCAGCAGATTGAGACGTAATTTTACTTCCAGATATGTCATAATTATTACATTCACTTGTCCTTCAGGACTACAGAGGGCAAGACAAACAAGCAAGTGGCTTCATTTGTGGTAAAACACATTTCAGGTTAGACATGGGAGTGTCTTTTATTTATAAAGACAGTCTGTTCCTGTTTATATGTACCTAAACCACAGATAAAACAGTTGCCAAGAGTTTAGGTCTGCCTCAGAGGGTCATTTGTCTAGAAAGCTTCTTCAAATCCCTATCTGTCCTAAATATCTACAGCACCTGAATTCAATCTGAAGTTGCTATCACAATTTGAACTGGAAAAATTAAAAAACCCACACTATATACTCACTTGTCATTTTTAATATGTTCATAAAGGCGCTTGAACTGGCGGACTTGGAAAGAGAGAATTCCCATCAAAACCACCACCATAAGCAGAAAAGGATAAATCCGTCGCTGAACAAGGTTTTGCATTTCAGCAGTAACTCCTACAAAACAAGACACAAACCTCACGTAAGCTAACATTGCTGAAGTAACTCACATGTTTCTGCTTCTGTACCTGCTTCTATACTTTTTGTTATGCTTTAGTATCAGTAGACGGGCTACGAAATAAAACACACATCCATTTATCTCAGAGATCCAACATGACAGCTGCTGTTCTTACTCATCCGGAGCATTAAAGCTGAAAGTTTTCGATTAACACAGTAAAAANGCTTATTGACTTCTGTATACCTCACATCAGAAGAACATCGAGACTATAAAAGTCTGCCTTCAAGTGAGAGGTCAAAGAATAAACCAGGATTTCTTGAACATGTTAACATCAAATCTAACTACCAACAAAGACAACTGTTCATGAAAAAGCATCTACTCTGCTTCTAATAAAATGATCTCCCTCAATTACGAAGAGATAGGAAAGTGAAAAAAATTTATCTGTATTTACAATTCACATTTTATTCTAATCCTGAATGAAAGCCTCAAAACAAAACCAGTATTTTCACCTGTTCTAAGTTTCTGTTAGAATCTGACAAGTCAGAAAAGATGTCCTCAGCTCAGTATAACTCTCAAAGAGAGACTAAGATTAAAAGTTGATTGTCCAAGGAAGAAATGAGTTAATCATCCCTTTCCCAAACTAACTAGATACCTACATTTCTGCTGTTGGATATTATGCAGTCCCATACTCTTGATGCATTCTGCACTTGCTTCATTAAAAAGCTAGTCAGAATAACGTATTGCATTTCTCAATCCCTCCCAAACTTTTATGGTGACACAGTGACACAGCAATCCTTAAGCAGTAACATTTGCTGGCAGAAGAGGGTGGTTTTTTGCCTTTTTTTTTTTTTTTAATAACCTAGAGCTTGAAGTTTTATTTCTGTAGATATATTTACACTGCTCTAAACCACCAGACGATAAACAGGTATTCTGAATGTATACATACCTAACAGAGGTACAACACCAGAAGCTATGATGTATGGTACACACAGGGAAAGTAAGAGAACAGAGATCACAGGTGCCGCCAGTTTACGGATTATGAAGTGTAAATCAATGTTACGAATCCCATTTGCATATACCTGAGAAGAACAAGTTAGAAATAGAATGGATCAATCACGAAAGCCATGCTTTGCACTTACAGTAATAATTGCAAGGTTTTACACAATTCTTCTTATGAGACGAAACAGGTGTTCCCAACTTGAAGGAAACCATGATGGCCACAGTCAAAGAAGGAAAAACTCTGTCACGATCTACATCATGTGTGTTCTGGGAAATAATTTAAAAAGTGCCCAGGAGAGCAACTTAATCTGGAATAGTGTTGTGATTTGGTTGCAGGAGTGCAAGCGACCAGCTGAAAGACCATTAAATAGAGCTGTGGATGGTGGTTTTGTGGGTGACCTGGGATCGCTGTTAACTTGCTGAAAGAGGTTCCTGTCTATGCTAGTAGAGCAAATCTATTGAATTTAGTAACATAGGCAGAAAATAAGATCTTATTTTATACTTGTTTGGACAGAACAGAGTCTCTGCATGTGGAGTCTGCGCCTGAAGACAGGACCTCCTAAGTTCTTGTAGCACCAAGGTCTCAACATGACTAATCATGGAAAAAGACAGATTTCAAATGGCTACTACCACATTGAGTTAGATGATGGCCTTGGTCCCAACAGCCTGGATGTCACCAGCTCTAAGGATGGCTCAGGAGAGCTTTGTATAACAAACAGGCATTCAAAATGAACGGAAGAGCCAGGGTATGCATCAAAAGGTACTCACAGAATTAAGGCTACATTTCTCCAGTGTGACACCTAAAGCGTAAATGGTTTAATAACTGGGACTATGTGCTAGACTTGAGAGGCACCTTTTGCACAGAGATGAGCACACACCCCATAGCCATTCCACATAGCGCAGCCTTGAAAAGTTACTTTCTGACAAACAACTATGATAATTCATTGAGATGACAAGTGTAGAACTTAAAGGTTATAGTCAAGGAAAAAATACTTCTGTCAGTGAAAGCAACATGTCGCATGACTCAGAACTGCTCACAGAAACTGTTCTGTTTTGCTTAATAATCAAAGGGGAATGGAAATAGTGCCTTTCATGTGCACTCATCTATGAATGAGGGGATCTCTATAGCTCTGGAGAAGGCAGAAATTTGCTGTTCTTGAGTGGTGGACATAAAGTCCAGTATTTGGACACACGTGAATTAGTCTGAAGAGATAATGATATTTCTTATTTTAATACAAACCTGACAAAGTTGCATATATGTATAAACAGCACTTTCTTCATTTCACATTTTTAAGGTTTATTTACATTTTATTGTGAAGTGTACCTTAATGGATACACAATTCAAAAGGATTCTACAAGACCAGCTGAGTTTTACTCAATTACTCGAATTACACCATTACTACAACAGTTAACTATGTTTTCTGACTCACACATTCAAAAAAACGTTCAAAACTTATTATACAGATAATCCACATGAAATTTTTTTTCCCTACCTGTTCAATAACAGTTTTCAGCCACCACTGGGGACCCATCAGTGTTATGGCAGCAATTATTTTGGCATGCAGAACTCCAAGAGCCCAGTCCTAATTTTGTAGAAGTGGACTGTTAGTGTTAACATATTTTTTAAATAGCTTAACAACCAAAAGCTTTTAGAGCAACTTATTACTATTACTTATAAGTGAAAAGATAATTACTTTTCTATCTACATGGGACATTGTTTACAAGAGATGACATCTTCCGCAAACTCCTAAGAGGATGCTCTCAAGCTTAACTGACATCTGTAAAATACTCAGTTCCATGGAACCAGTAAAATCAGCTAACCACAAAGGCAGTTACAAAATCAAAGATTTAAGCTTAACTTAAAGCAACAGACTAACATTCTAGTACAAACTAATTAACACCACTAACATTTACCTAGAGATAAGTTATTTTGATTCCCTTAAAAAAGAGAAACAAGATACAAAGATGCTCACAGAAGTCAGGAAACAAGGATTTTTTTCATCTTTTAAATTGTTCACAAAACCCTACCTGATGTGCGAAAAACTAAACAAAGCAAGGCAATGCTCTTCACAAAAGAACATCATACTATTCAGAGGAAAAATTATGCTTTAACATACACTGCAATTATTACAGCATAGAATTAAAAAACTCAATATAACTACAGGCCTTTAGTAACACTGCACATTATGAGTCAGTCCTTTCTGAATCACAGATATTTGCTAAGAGATTCTTCAATAAAACCCACCAAAACCAGAATGCAAAGTATAGGCTGACATGGCAGAATAAACAGCTACACAACTGGTAAGACTTAAGACATCATTAACTTTCTTAAACCTCTGGGAAATACATTTTCTTTAACCAATTATTTAAAAAGGCAGCTATTGTTAATGTCTATTACCCCAGATACATTAAAAAATCTAAAAACTTATCACTAAAAATGTCAGTGTTAAAATTTGCTTCCTGTTTGCTCAAACCATGTATAGCTCTATTCTCTTTTGTGAAAAATGGAAACTATTCTCCATTTCTATAGCTCCTTTTTAATTTAGAGCAAGTCACAGTTCCCTCTAACCTGACATTTTGAGGAAACTCTGCCACATGAAAATAAAATCCTTCAGTGTACTTAATTACAAACTTTTAAAGAAGTTTGTACTTTGAACATGCAAAAGTTAGGAATTTTCAGAATCTCAAGCACTACAAACCCTTTCCAAAACTGTTTGGAAACCGTGATTATCTATCACTGCAATCACATGATGTCCTGACTTATTAGTCATTTACTTAAACAGACATCTCCAAAGTATACCTGTACTATAAAATAATGGAATATTTAAATTAGCAGTGAAATTCTTTGTATTATGACTTTCAAGCATTTGGATACTGAAAGTAAATGAAAGCTTATTTGTGGACATCTTCGAAAAATCACTATCCCTAAACATTTTCTTGTCATTTAGTAATGTGCATTCTAAATCTGTTGAGTTATGGTTCCCTTAGGTTTTCTTTGAGTTACAAATCCTTTCATAATTCAACCTAGGTGATACAAGCAATTGTCACTCAATCCATTGTACCTTCATTTCTTCCACCAACTTGCAGGAGTAAACTTTTCACTCCCTTAACCTGTGAGACTTGGCTGAAGAAAAACAAAACACTACCACCGCCAAATCTTGTATTAATGATTTGACATCTCAACCTAAAAACCAGAATGATCCTAAAACATATCAAAATTTTATTTACAATGTGAATCATCACTGATTTAAAATCTTGTATGTAAAAAAAGATAAGCCAAACCTTTTGCTGCATAACTGTAGGCAGAAAGTCTTCCAGAAAGGTCAGACAGAATATGCACATCTGTGCATACGTACATACAGCTATACTAACTTCTGTACATAACTTTACAATTATGCTGCTGAAAAAAAGTGTCTATCTGATAACTGAAATGCAAAGATCTTCTGATATTAACCCACAAAGTTCAGCTTTTCATACTTAAAATTCCTACGCATATCCTTTTGGTTTAAGTAATCCTCACACCCAGACTGGCTGTCTTTCCTCTGCCACATAGAAACATGTGGGAAATGTTCTGAAGCACTGAATCGACATGAAACAAGAACTCCTACGCCCCTTACTTCAAAGTAAAGAAATGTATCAACAGCCAAAGAAGAATGGAAGTGACTGACCTGCCAAGGATAGAAGAGAGGTGTTTGATCCAAAGGAACTCTCAAAGGTGCAACGATGACGAGTTCAAACAGAAGACCAAGCAGAAGTGGAACCACACCAGCTAGCAGTATAGCCACTATTAATGTCTTCATTATCTAAAAAAACCAATACATCTAATATGTTTATCAGAGGATTCTTTTTGTTTAAACTTCAACATGTAACAAGCTACACAAACAGATGAAGCTGGAGAAAAAAAAAAAAAACTACACAGACCTTTAATTCACACATATACACCCTTAGAAATAATTTTTATTACATACATAGTTTTGCAACGTAAGCTTTCAAGATTGGGTCCTATTCCATGCCCCCTCCATAAAAAGCCATGACTGTGTCTACTGGTGTCTATATAGTTTTAAACCATAAAACCACCTTTGACTTATCAGTAGGGAATACTGTGGCACTTCATTACATTGAGAATTCTTGTATGTTGGAAAATTAGAGACGAATCTTTCCAAAATTGCTGATTTTTCTCCAATGAAAACCAAACTTTAAAAATTCACTCATTATGGAATATTTCTGACTTAAAAATGAAACTCTTGGTTAGAATACCATGCCTGAATCTTTCTTTAGTCTAGAATTCTCTTGATTTACATGCATCATCCAAAAATCAGATACAAAAGCAGTCTGGCATAATTAACATGATCTGGAGAAGGGACAAAGGACAAGTAAAGCATTAAATTTTAGTTCTGAATTTTCTTAAACAAGCTTAAGATTTCCTAAAAGAAAGTGATGGATTTGGGAAACATGGTAATACATGAAATACACACTAACACTGTTGTTCTGTCTGTAATAGTCCAGTAAGCACACAAGTATGTCCACTGCAAGATACCATTGATGCTATGAATGTTTAAAATTACCGTACTTGGGCAAGAAATCTACTATAGAAATCCTCAAAACCAAAACCAAGCTAAAAAGATGGGATCTAAATTTGTTGCCGTGATGAGAATCTGAACTCCCGGTAATAAAAAAGTATATGTTCTTAAAAATATTAATTTGAACACCATAGATCTGACAAATCACAAAGATCTGTCTGAAAATATGCACAAGCTACTTTGTAGAGATATGGTTCATCATCTTCTATCAGCTTTACTAGGGTTTTTTTTTTGTTTAATAATGACAAATGCTAATCGAGTAATAGGTAAGCTTCCAGCTGTATGTGAAAATGTAAATATATTTGCTGACATAACACATATGGGGTAATACAATGCAATATATTAATCTTTAAAGGAAAACAGAAAAACATACACGTATATATAAAAATATATACACAAACTTATTTACCCTCATTGCTTAACATTGTGCTAAATGGCTTTCAAAAAATACGGTTACCCTATGCAATAAAGCTGCAAAAGCTTCAAAACGGTCTGAAAAGGAAAATGTAATATACGTTGCAGAGTAAAACCTGCAAGCAAAAATGAAACAACAAGTTTTGTTAGCTACCTTTTTCAATAATTCAGTAAAATTTTGTCTCAGGACTCACCATGAGAGACCATTCTTTGACCTTCTGAAAAATCACTCTACGACCCTGTGGCATCCAGGCAACCAGCACTGTCACTGCTCGGATAGTTAGCCAACAGACATAAAGACCACAAGCAGCCGTGTACAGTTCATGGATTTTGGCAGTCCCCGTCCAAAATGACATTAACCATCGGCCAGCAAATACTGAAAACACAAACACTGTTAAATAGAGTAATGCTTTTTGATGTATTAAGGAAGGATGCCTATTAAAAAAATACTTATCAATTTTATTGTTAAATATCAATGCATAAATAGTATTATGCATAAAACAGGATTTTGTTTCTATACCCATTAAGGCATGAATGCGGGAAGCACTACGTAAATAGATAGATAGACGATGCCAAATACATACATAGATTTTTTTTTCCTGAAATTTCATTACACCAGCAATGTGATCTGAACTACAGCAAAACAAAGCACTGAATACTGTACTATTCAGAGCCTAAACGCTAATCTTCAGAACTACAAAGGCAATAATGAATTAGTGCATAAGCTTGAACTTAAAACCTTATGAGCTACGTTTGAGTTACTTCACTGCCTCACATGATTTTTTAAACCTTACTCATGGGGCTTCTGAAGCTCTCCTACATAAACAGGAGACTCATTTGCTATGTTTCATTTTTTAATACTAGTGACTAGAAACACTGTTATAGTGGAATCATTTTATGTGCTACTATTAAAACCATCACAAAATTCCTAACTCTGATCTCAACACATTATTGACTTTAGGATCTTTAATACAAGCAGGTAAAAATGACATGGCACTACAGTGGTAGCCAGGTTATAAAATTCAAATGAGTTTACATGTCTTAAGCTGTTCCAATTATTTAAAAAACCCTACAGAGTGCTTTTGATTTGGTTAAAGTACTTATTCATACATATTTGCGAAGTGGCATGTATATCACTTCAAAGTCTCCTAGTGACCTGTCATGACGACATCTTCAGAATATTTAAATGAAGAAGATACTGTAGAAGACCCAGTAACAACCTACATATTTTCCTTCTCTAAACTGTAAAGCAGGTGCAAAAGTATCAATTCTCTTTTTCTCTCAATCCTGCTACAAAGACTGTCTCAGCATTTGGAGCCCCGTCCTTAAAAGAAAATTATTCTACAACAAAACAAAGGAAATGGCAATCTCTGCCATTTAAATATGTGTATTATCTCTATCATTTAGATTTTAGACTATTACAATTTGATGATGTACCATTAAAAATGAGACAGTTTTCCATGTTTTTCCTCTTAACTTTAAACAATGGTTTCAAAACATCTGCCATTGCTGAGCATGGCAACATGCCGAGTTGCTTTTAATTACAGTTCTACAATAATAGACTTACCTGGTAAGGTAAGGCAGATAAGACTAGCAATCAGTAATGTTATGCACATGAAAACAATCAAAAGAAATATCTGAAAGAGGAGAAAGAAATAGTTTAAGAAAGTTACTTAACCAAAGCCAAAAAAAAAAAAAAGTAAGAAGATGTATCATCCTAGAAAGGATGGCTCAAATACCAACTGATGTTTCAACAGTGTAAACAAATCAATGATAAGAAACCTGTCCAGAGTACATGCAGCACACCTAGAGTGTTGTGTATTTCTTTGAAGAGTTCGCATTACACATTACAACAGTAAAAATTAACATTTGAATCCAGAATGACTGCAGTTCTTTGTTATGTTACTTTAAAAAATAATCTCTTTATTTCTGCACTGACCAGCACGACTCTTAATTAACTCTGAAACATTTCCAGCTCTGTATGCCAGATAAGTGAGACAATGATTTTATAATAAGGAAAACCTTGCTGAGAAAGTTCTTCCAGATGCCCTCAGGTTTATGTGATCAGCAGCTGACAGCAAAGCTGATAGCTCCTTTGGTTTATATCTTATCACACAATTACAGAATGGTAGGAGTTGGAAGGGACCTTCGGAGACCCAGTCCCACCCCCCTGCCAGAGCAGGTTGGACAGGAACGCATCCAGGCAGGGTTTGAATATCTCCAGAGAAGGAGACTCCACAACTACTCAGGGCAGCCAGTTCCAGTGCTCATCAGAGATTTCTCATGTACTTCACTTCTTTAAATATTTGAGTGTCTCAAGCATCATGTCCTATGAAGTTCTGCTTCGTTAATCAAAGCCACACAAGCAGCAAGCTTACTATGGGAAACTAACACCTTATCAAAACAGCCTACTGAGGGAAAGTTAAATTTGTAACACGTTTTCCTTGATGAGACTTTCAGGAACAATACAGATTGTCTCACCTCTAGGTTAGGATCTGCAGTACTGCTTAAAGGAAGGAAAATCTTGTGATTTTTTAGACATTAGCTTGTGCTAAGAGGGATGATTCCAGAATAACCAATTACTTGCAAGGTGACAACCATATACCCTTTTTCACACAGAATATCCTCTTTAGGGTTAGGGATCCCAAAAGACAGAAAGAAGAAAAATGTAGGTCCAGCTGACAACTGGACTGCAGGCAAAAAAACTTCTCAATGGTGAGAAGCACGTGGTGTGACTTGCTTGGGTCTAAATAATTAGTTAGGGAATGCTGGGGAAAAGTCAGTCCATGGGGGAATAAGCAATACATGAAAGACTAAAGCTGATGTGAAGATTTAAACACCATACAGGATCACTTCTTGGATCAGTGAGCATGAGAACGTACAAGTGGAAGAGCAACTCTTGACTTGGATGTAAACAACACACAGGCAGCCAGTCACTCATATCACAGAAGCAGTACTGACAGTGACTGCAATATATTCAGACTCAAAGATCTTGCAAGGACAGCTCTTTTCTCTCAAAAAAATCCACCACAATGATATTATTTCAAAAAAGCAAGCTAGCTAGAGTGAGAACATTTATTGAAAGAATATTGAAAAGAGCAGTCAAAAGGAAACATGCTCACAGGAGATGTGTTTAGATATACCAAAGTGAAGGTTTGGCACAAACTCACACTACTACTCATAAGGCTTTAAAAAAAAAAAAAGAAAAAACTCTCCCCAAAGCTGTCATAATAAACAGTAAAATATAAATGGTTCTAGGAGAAAATATTTCCACAATCTGGAAATAAATCCACAGGGGAATAAAACCCCGGAAAACAGATGAATTCTGGTAAGTGCTGGTAAATGAGATTCCAAACTACAGTAGGACAAACCAAAAGGGATTTTAGAAATAACATACCAAGACTATGAAAAGCAATGATAAATTTATTTTTATAGATAGGTTGAGTTTTTTTTAAAGGATCAACAATAAAAGTAATAAAATGTAAAAATCCTCCGAAAAAAGCTTGCCAGAGAGTATGCAGGCTTTGCTGGGAAGTCTGAGTTATGAAAGGAAGGCTAAAGGAAGCAAGGCAGTAGCAGGAAAATTCAACACATCAGCATTTGTTCTGGAGAGGCTTTGGGAGGTCCCAACAGGAGAACCTTTTTTTAAAAAAGGAATAAGTTGGAAGAATTATCTAAGTTGCTTGACAAAACTGAAGATAGGCTTTTATGTAGAATAATGAAAAAAAAAAAATCCGACTTTTTAATTTTGTTTGAGAATAACAGTATGTATTTCATTAAATTAAAAAAAAAAAATCAAACCCATAGTTTTAGATGCTTATTTGTGACTGAAATAAAATGAAGAATCAATTCTTCTTGCTTACTCAATCCATATGGACACAATGAGTGAGTTCTAGTGGAAAACATTCGTACATAATAAAAACTGAATATAAACCACCACCTTCTAAGTTCTTACAACTTGGTTAAAATGAAAAAAAAAAAAAAAAATCAGTGAAAGCATAGAAAAGATCAGGTGTTTAGGTTTTTTTTTTTTTTGTCCCAAAGTCTTAAAATACCAATTGAGGAAGTAATTAAAATACAGTGTTGTTCCACAGTGGAAGTCTGTTGGGGAGACACATTTTTCCTAAGATGAACTTATCCAAGTAAACCAAGGTCATATACCAAAAATCATAACTGAAGCACCTACAGTGATCCTGACTGATTCATTACGTAAATATTCAAAGCAAGTGGAACGAGAGACATAGAATCATATCAGTGAGCTACTGTGTGTTTGAGACTGTTTTTATCAAGAGGTATGACAAGCACTTGCACAACGTAAAGAAATTTAGTCAAATCAGATTTTCTTTTTATTTCTACATTCTGTAAAGCTCTCCAAAGAACAACTTAAAATGTCTAGATGAAGGCAGAAAAAATAGTCTTTGACAGCTGAATATGAAACTTAGTTATCACCAGGTCGAGGTCAGCACCCCAAATTACTGAAACCTTACACTAGACTATTTCAGCATGTGTCCTTATCCAGAGGCATGCACAAAAATAAAATAACCATGCAAAGGTAGTTCTAGAAAGGATTTAATGAGTCCCTAGGTTAACAACCCCTTCCTTGAAAACAACATGTCCACATTACAGTTGTTATATATTGCCAAGTCACAGTGAGAATCCACTTTAATTACTTCCTCAGGAGCCAAACAGGGAACTAATTACACTTAACCTGTCATCCCAGGAACTTCATCTGAACTTGACTCAGTCTAAGTGAAAATGTCACAAGTACAATATTTTCTTTAAAAATAACACTATAAAGTCTTAGCTGAACTTTCAAACATGTCTAAGTAATGCCTTCTGCATATCACCTCAGTTTTCAGCTGGACCGCTTTCCTGTTCCAGATCATCATGTGTATGTTCTAGCACAGGCACTCATGCTAACAAGGGAATAAAGGAGCAATTACCACCGAGAGAATGCCAGTGCTACTCCTTTCAGCAGTACATGCGGATTTATGCTAGATTAAATTGGTCTCAGTCAGGGCATGCTTTGACTTCCTGTTATGACCAAACTGAGGTGGCAGCAGCTGCTATGAGAGGGGCAAATTCATTCTGCTTCCCTAGCATTTTCATCCCTGTGCTGCTTCTTCCCACTGTTTCCTCTACAACAGTGTTGAAGCCCATGCATTCCTCTGGAGAGCCACTTCAGAGGGTAAAAACAGCAGCGGAGGAATTACCTCCTCACCCCCAAAAAGCCTCAACTTCAAACACCCAGAAGCTCAGTTATAAAATCCTAAAATACTTTCAATTTTGCTTTCAGTTCTACCAGGTTGAGATTTATAGCAAAAAAAAAAGTTCTGGTAGATCAAACATTTTATGGAAATTTCAGAAGCAATACTATCCTGTTCTGACTTTAACTGTTACTTCCATTCTTGAGCTATACCCAGAAACACAGATCATTTACAGTGGTTAAGTTTATATTTCATTAACTCAGAGTCTGGTAACAACACTACAGGAAAGGTGGAAGCAACCCTTTATCAGGGAGTGTAGTGATAGGACAAGGGATAACTGTTTTAAACTGAAAGAGGTTCGATTTAGATTAGATATTAGGAAGAAATTCTTTACCCTGAGGGTGGTGAGAAACTGGAACAGGTTGCCCAGAGAAGCTGTGGATGCCCCATCCCTGGAGGTGTTCAAGGCCAGGCTGGATGGGGCTTTGAGCAGCCTGGTCTAGTGGGAGGTGTCCCTGCCCAGGGCAGGGGGGTTGGAACTAGATGATCTTTAAGGTCCCTTCCACCTCTAATCATTCTATGATAACTGTAAGTTCACTTTTTAGAAAGATGCAAACTGTACAGAACATAAAACAGCATGACCCACCACTTGACTTCTGATAGATAACATGTGGGCCAAATCTTTCTTACAAAAACCCCCAAAGTTTATACCCATTTTTCAAATGCCTTTCCCTTTTCTTTTAATGCATTAGATATACCTACCCTGAGCGGGAATTTTAAAGGCCTGCGATAAGGCTGGAAACCCACAGGTCCTCCTTGTTGAAGTATGGCTTGATGGGCTGCATGAAGACCTTCTCCCACAACTGGAATGGCATTATTATTGCGAGCATGCTGGTTGTTGGGCTGCTGGTTTGCATTGTTTTCGTTCTCTTCCTGGTCACCAAGTAGGTAAGAATGGAGATCCCTGTAACAATCAAAATTTCAGTTTTGTTCTGTTTGACATGAAGGAGAATCTTACAGAAAGACAGGCCTACTCAGAATGGGTACAAGTTGTATGAAACTTATACAGGAGTACTGGCAGAATCTTGACAAGTAAAATAAACCATTTTCTAATAATGTACTCAATGTCATCCTAAACACAGAACATAGAAGAAAAAATGCTAGTGTGGATGCAGATTAGAACAGTGGGAGTACAGCCACAAATAAAGATCAGTTTTCTGTTTGACTCCTTTAAAAACAACACCTAGTATTGAAGTTTTACATTTAAAGGGAAAATTGCATCGATATTTCAGTTTATGTAAAAAGGCAGCTCAAGTGACAGCTTTTATTTTACTGCTACTGAGCTATACTGGAAACAATTGCCTTAAAACATAAACTGTACAAGGATGGTACTCTATTGCTATAGACATGTTTTGAAAAGTACAGTCAGGCAGAGTCTTTCAAGAGGATTCTAAATTGCCCAAAACCTGTTCACAACTTTCTAAGAACATCAGTCCTAGAAAGATTCAATCTACTTTAAAAAGTATCCTGTTGATATTTCCTGCATGCATCATTAGCAAAAAAAAAAAAAAAAAAAAAATAATTTCAAGTGCTAGAACTCTGCCTGGTGGTCTAAATTAAAGAACCTCACTTTGTATAATCAATCATTTACTTCAGCTGACAAAGATAGTTTTACCCTTCGTTTAGAGACTGAACTTTTAACTTTAAAATCCCCAATTTAAAAGGCATTCACTTCTTCAGCTTAATGTTCTAAATTATTTTTCCTTATTTTTTTTTTTTCCTTCTTATAGTAAGAAATGCAAGGTGTGCACAGGAATTTTACTTAGATGACTCATGGAAATGCTCCACTGACACTTACGACTTTAATTTTTCCATATAACAGGAAGTTAACAAGCTGTTACCATACTTGTATAGATTTTTATTTTTATTAAACAAATAGTACTAGTCCAGAAGTAGGTACAACTACTGCTTAGAAGAGGGTACTTCTATAGGAAATCACTATAGAAGTTTTTCATCATGCATTTGTCTGTAAAATAGCTATTAAAGGTACTTGTTGGGATAACTCTCTTGAAAGCATACTGCTTTCACATTAAAAGGCTAAGCTAGACATAATGCTTGATTTGGTTTAGGTTTTCTATACGTACAGCAAGTATCCAGCAGTAACAGTCCATGCTCGTACGAGACCTTTCAACCACTGTCTTGTATGTCCTTGTTCTAGCAAAGCTGGAAGCACCACCTGAAGCAAAAGGAGCTCTAGGGAAAGTTCACTTACTGGAGCATCACTAGAAACAATGGGAAGAGCAGGAAGTCAAACACAAGGAACATTCTGATGGTAATCTTTAACACTGATTCATAACATCACCACGATAAAAAAAAAATATGGGATGCCAACAGGAACAATTCTTAGGTTTTTGCAGACATTTTTCCTTGTATGCTACGCTGAGCACAGATTAAGTGTTCATGAGCGTTTAGGCACCTAAGAGCACAAGAAATTTAAGAAAAAAAATGTTGAGAAAGATTATATTAGAGAATATTATTTGCTCCTCTATTTGCTTCTATCATTGCTGTTTCAATTATTATTTAGAAACAGAAAGATATGCTATCATTAAAGAGACTTGCAGTTACAGATAGCCTTTTATTCTTGAAGCAATGATAACCAGGAATGAATGTGAAAAACAAACATGGGAGCCACTTCACCATCAAAAATTTGAAGGGGAATGTGTTTCAAGGGCATATAAAAACCAGAGTTACCATTACAGAAGTAATACAAAATACCTTCTATTTTACTTTGTGGCATTTTATTTGACAAATTGTATGATGTATCCACATCTTTTATCTTTTTACTTTTCTAGAACAATGAAGTTTAGATAAATTAAAAAAAAAACAACATACCAAACAATGTCACATTAATCCTCACAGAGTGCAAATACACTTTTTTCTAGTTATAGGGAGACTGAAAAAACATCTTTTTAAAATTAAATGCTTACCTGTAAAGCATAACATTATATGGAAGAAAGTTAGGCAGGAGATACTTAATAATGCGTATAGGAAGCCACAGCATGAGCAGTACAATTGATCCAAAGACAATCTGCAACAAGGAAGTTAAACAAGTTAGTCCAAATAGCAGAAACCACCAAACCTAGTTTCCCACCCATCTCTGACATGCTTCCTCTGTGCAGTGGGTCAGCCTTGGCTAACAGCCAAACACCTACCCAGCTGCTCACTCATTTTCCTTTCTGTCTGAATGGTGAGGAAATAGAAGGAAGGCAAGATGACTTGTGGATTGAGACAATGACAGTTTCGTAGAGAAAGCAAAAGCTGTACATGCAAGCAAAACAAGAAGAGGAATTCATTCTCTACTTGCCATCAGCAGGCAGGTAATAAACGACTTCCTGGAAACCAGGGCCCCAGCACATGTTAACAGTTGCTCAGGAAGACCAACACCATAACCATGCACATCTGCCCCTTTCTCCTCCTTTCCCACAGCTTCATGCTTGAGCGTGATGTCATATGGTACAGAACACCCCTTTGGTCAGTTTGGGTCAGCCATCCCACGTATACCACCCCCCTCAAATCCCTCAGCTTATTCGCTGGAGGGGTGAAGGAACAGGGCAGAGGGAAAGCCTTGACACTGCAAGCACTATTCAACTACAGACAAAACACCTGTGTGTTAGTGTCTTGGTTTGAGGTAAAACAGAACCAGTTTTCTGTTCAGTGATTTTCCTTTGCAGCTAAGCCTCTTCTAATTGAACTCTCTGAAATTAACAGCACATTGTTCAGACACTGTCCACTTCCAGAGACTGATAAGACCTGATTGTTTATAATTTATGCCGAGGAATGGTATGCAGAGAAGCTCTTGCTTATACTTATTGCTATACCAACCAAGGTCAGCTAACTTAACTATTTGCCCTGCTGGAGGGTTGGAAGCAGAAGAGCATAGAGAGGTTGCACCTGCGGGGAGGAGCAGACAGGACAGGTGACCCAAAACTGACCAACAGGGTATTCCATCCCATCTGCATCATGCTGAGTATAAAATCCAAAGTACAGAAGGACATTGGCTGCTATGAAGAGAATTAGTACCATCCCAGTCAGAGCAGTACACTAACATGCCCCCAACCAAACAGGACTACAGCTGAACAAGCACCAACTGGCCAGCTGCCAGCTGACAGAATAGTGTCAGACAGTTCTACTTTCTTCCCCTCCCCCAGCACCGGGATTACTAATTTTGGATTCCTTTCTTTCCTTAGTGGCTGAGTTTTCAAGCAACTAGTAGAAGCCTCAAATGATCTTTCAGGCTCTTATTTTCTCACATTTTAAATTAGCTGAAAGATCAAAATTTAGTAGGGAAGATCAGGTGCATGACGACCATGCACTTTTGTAAAACCTGTTTCCTTACGGAACCAGATTAAAAATCAAGTATATTTAAACACGTTCTTTACACGCCATATAAATGCACCACTAGAGACTAAGAGCACAAAAAAATCTTGTGCTTAACCGCGCAACAAAGAAAAATCAAATCCCATTTTTCTTAAAACTTAATAGTTTACATTCTACACAAGAAATTTTTTAAAAATAGTGAGAAAGAAACACAACTTGAAAACCGTGACTTGTTTTTTTGAAATAGTAAGCTGTAAGTGATCACCATTTGAGTCCCATATTCTAGCATGAGGCTGGTAAAAGTTCCGAACTAATTACCAAAGTAAATCAAAAGGTGAAGTTCAAGTAACCACCACTTCCAACACAGTCGGAGAACATACATCTAAGACCTTTAGTAACAAGCAGATCTTTGCTTATAATTGGGCCACTTGCTGTGACACAAAGTTTCAGGCAGCTACAGAATGATGATGATTTACTCTGAAAGGTGGACAGGTCAGCTCCTCTCATGTACTGAAAGGCTCTCTAATAGAATTAAGATCCCTCTATGAGCTTTCACTGCTTGAAGCACTTCAGGTGTACTAATACAGTACACCAAATAATAATGTTTATGGTATATCAGTTTTCACAGTTGACAAAGATAGCCTGAAACAATTCCCTTACTGCACATTGGGCAAACTTCAGACAAACAAGCAAAAGGAAAAAAAAAAAAAAAACAACAAACCAAAAACTTTCATTGTTTTCAGTATCTTACAATGATAATATAACAATCCCCTGCTCTGAGCAGACCCAGTTACATCAGGTTGCTCAAAACTTTATCCAGTTCAGTTTTGAGTATCTCAAAAGACGTAGATTCAGTTGGCAACCTGTTCCAGTGTCTAATCACTTCACGCGGAGTCTAATCAGTTTTCACATGGTGAAAGTTTTTTTCCTTAAATAAGCAGTAGCATATATGGGAGCTAATGTATGAAATTTTCTTTCCAAATAAATATATTTGAGAGAAGTCCTTACCACTGATAAGATAAACCTCCTGAGATGTCTATATATGGGTAAGTGGATCATTTCCTGCACAGGATTAAAGTCTGGATCATTCAAATTCCTGAGAAACCATAAGACACCGGGTCTCAATACCTGAAGTAGGAAATAGAAAACAACATATGAAGAGAAAATTAACTTTGTATTATTTGTTTTTCATTTTGGATAACACTGCTGCAGCAAATAAGTTTTGAACATAATAGGGGCATTTGTGGAATAATGTTCAACAAAACGGTACAGAAATAGAACACAGGAAGCATTATCATAGAGAAGAAGAGAGAAGCAATAACCAACTACAAGCATAATTTTCAAGTATTAAACAACTGAAATGTATTTAGATTCATTTGAAGGCAACATCCGTGTTTAAGGACTCCTCATAAGCTAAAAATCTTTAAGTAAAAAATAGTCTACATCATCGTTTTCCACTACAGTAAGTACCAGTGTGGCCCTTTTTACGTTAAGCTGAAATCCAATATACATGCACAAAACAGTACCAGACACACGTGAAAGACTTAACTAACAGTTCAACACGCAAACTTCTCTAGCTATGTTACATACCAATCTTGTTCTTATAGACTTACCTCTCTCAGTAAAAGAATGAAGGATGCAAAATAAAAGACGTAAACCATTCCAACTAACCAGTGCAGAAACATTGTGGTACCTGGGGCAGACTGAAAGCTCAATTCTCTATCTTTCAAAGTGGCATCAAACATTTCCTAGAAGGTACGCAGTAAGCAAACATGAATAAAGTTTGTCGAGCCTCTAAATTACTCATTTTGTTTAACCTAGTTCATATATAGTACTACTAGGCATTTAATTTAAACATCTGCCTTGTGCTAAGACAAATAGTTATAACATTTAATTAGAAGAAAAAAGAATAAGTTACAATAAGAACAGCAAATAAAGATCAATTTCTGATCAATTTCTTCTGACAGAAAGAAGAAAGAAGTAAACTCAAACCCTAACATACACGACATAAGTTATAAATCAGTTCAAAGTGGCACTCCCTTAAGTAAAATTCTATTTCTACTAAGGCTATAAGAAATTAATTTTCTCCATTTGAAATTAATCACGGGGTTTTTTTCAGAACAGAAAAACCACCTGTCTCAATTCCAAGCATAAGCAACATGTATCTTCTTCAAAACAGAAAGAGACTGGACAACTGTTAAAATATGAAATCATTTCACATAAGATGGCTACCTATAGAAGTTTATTCAGTACACAAGTGGTCTTATAAGTGCAGTAAAAATTATTATTTTAATAATAGCATGTTAATTTGTATTTAGTAACATAAAGGAAAACAAAATTAGCATTAGGCAGTACCTAAAAAACCCTTTCCCTCTGGAAACAGTATGTTTATAAAAACAGAAGAGTGCTGTCAAACTCATATCAACAACTCTTATCAGAACATTTTTTCCTTTAAATATAAACACTGTTAAAAAAGATTTTATCCCATTTATTTCATTCTTACCAAAGAACATATATCCAGCCACCAGCCACAGATGAGAGGAAACACACCAATTTCAACCACTACTAACAAGGAAACCTTTAGGAAAAAGAGAAAAGAACACCTCACTAGTTTAACAGAAATTGCTAAGAAAATTATGATGTAATTTTAAATTGAAAGGGTTTTTTGCCACACAAAAAAATAGGATTACCTTGACAACAATATAGCAAACTCCTAATAAGCGTCGTGATCGCTGGAACTTAACAAGTGCTGCCAAACCCTGAATAGTTTTGTCAAGAAAATAATACTGAGAAATACTTTATAACACCGTTTGATTAATATGAAACACTGTATTACGTGGCTTTTAGCAACAGGAAATTTTATGAAAGACAAAAGTGAAATAGGAGCGTATTCTATCAGGGCTCTATCTTCAAAATTGGCTGTGACTCTGGAAGTCACAATCTGATGTGCTGGAT
>VXBH01004946.1:1683701-1715448 GCA_013400035.1 Rynchops niger
AAATAAGTGAATAAATAAAAATAATACTACCACCCTTATGAAATTAAGGATGCAAATGTTTCCTCAAGAAATAAACAGTTGCCTTTGAAAATGTCTGCCCTGAGTAGCCAAGCTTCAACACGTAAGGCCTACTTTAAACAGCAGCTTTCCTTTTCATGAAGTCCAAAACAAATTCTCACCTTTTCCAAGAAACACTGGATGCATATTACAGTTTGGTGTTTGTTTTTTGGTTTGTTTTTTTTTTGTTTGTTTGGTTTTTTTGGCATGCCTCTGTTTTGCCTCAATCAACTGTTTTACCACATTTGCACTGCACATTGGCATAGTGTGGTCTAGTGTTGATGTTAGCTTTGTGTACTCTTGAACAGAAAACTGTTAACAAATGTGTATTCTTTCAAACTGAAGTTGGTGTAGTCCCTTTAAAAACATGCAGATGGAATCCAGACTTTTTACTTGTGACCAAATCCTTCTAGCTTTCAGGACTCTGCTGTTACTTCATTTTCTCTGTAGTTAACGAGGGTTATCACCTGAAAGAAATCCTTGCCACAAACTCTCAGTGGTTCAGAGACATCAAAGAGAAACTAAACCAATCTGCACTCTAAAGATCTGGCAGGATCAAAAAGATATGAATAAATTTCCCATCATACCCGACATATTTTCATAGTCCCATTTCTCTTTCTGCTGCAACTATGTAGCCCACAGCAATAGTGTAAAGACAGTGAGGAAAAAAACCAAACACAAATAAGCCTATGATTTTGTGTTGTTAAACATGGGCAAGTGTTCTGAAGAATGCGGTCACATTGACAACTTTTAAATGTCCAAGAGAACAGAAAAGACCTTGTCTTCTAATTTCACCAGAAGCGCACAGCAAAATGGTGAATGAATTGCATCTGCATCACATCTGTGACTCCTCAAAATATATCCAGAAAAACGTCTTACATGTAAAATTTGAAGCAGGTAACTACTGACAAAAGGATACATGACAAACAATTAGAGTCACTGCTAGCAGAACATATCCAACTATAGTTGTAATCAGGCCTTCAAAGTGAGACGCTTGAACCTGGAGGGGAAAAAAAGGGAAAATTTATCACTCTTAACATTTTTTAGGTAATTAAGATAAATTCCAAATCTTAACTCTTCAAGAAGAACGACATGTTTCTTTAGTTTTTACATATTTTAATAATCTACTTTTTTGGTATCTCCATCAAGATTAGAAAATGTTTACACTTATTGGAAAAGTCTAACCATTACTTTCTTGAAACATTAAACAACCTCTATACATGAAACAAAAAGTGTCACCTTACACTTTCTCACAGCTTTCACTGCCTATTATCAACTAAAAAAATTACTCAGTACACAAATTTAAAATGTACATGAGGAACAAGAGGCTGTTAAAAAACCCCAAAACATACGCATATTTTCATAAAAGGGGGAAACCTCACTTAAAACGTAAGTAATGGAGGAAGTGGGAGACAGTGAGAGAACATTTTTAATCATAGATTAAATAAAGGTTTGAGGAGAAAACATGAGACACACTCCAGGTTACTTTTGTGAACACAAATAAAAGCGGAAGGATGCTACAAAAATATTGTGATTAAATATCGGCAATTTTTACATTTTGGAAATTACAAAACAGTACTTACATATTCCTCAAAGCCCAGGCCAACAATGGAGAAGTGACCAATGTGGTATGGACAAAATGCTGCATAATGTAAGCAGAATGAAGAGTGAAAAAAGGCCATGAAAACTGCTAACCAGAAACTTATTTGCAGAATGTGTATTGTAACATGCCAGTTATTCTACTTCTCATCAATTTTATGAAAACATCTAAAAAAAAATTACTTTCTGTGCAAATATTTCAAGTGTTGTATTTCTATAATTTTACAAACACTGAAAAATCAGATGAGAATTCACACTGAAATACTACAAACAATATAAAACTACACAGAATAAGAGGACAGTCTTTTCCTTCTTAGTTCATCTTGCTGTGTATAAATTAATTCCATGTCTCAGTCTTATGTACTGAGGGTGTTATCGGTCTCATAGACTGCTGTAGGAACCTGTTCTGTATATTCACTCCTTCCCATGCATCAGAAGACTTAAGTGGCCATTTTACATCTTGGTCAGATGGAACTTGCTTTAGCAAGGTTTCAGTTTTAGTGCTTTAAGAATACCGTGAAAAATGCAAGCCCTGCAGAAATTTGCAAAGCAAAGAGAAGATGAGGGGGAGAAAGACAATGCTTCAGTGAAGGGATAAGAAGCAACTCAGTTGCCTTTTACGTTGAATTCATGTATTAAGAACTGTCACCAATCCTGAGAACTTGCTCTTGCCAATTCTGAGGTCTCAGAAGGAATGAATTAAAAGCCACAGCATTTTCTCCACTTTTGGACATCTGTGTATTTGCAACAGGATCACGTAGCTGTTTTAGTTAGCTCACCCTGTGGTCTCCTAACCGAGGTATGAAGGACTACAGAATTCAACATCACTTTCCTACAGGAGCAGATGGAGTCAACAGGAAGTAAAGAGGCTGCAGTAACTGCAGCCTATGTTGCCTTCGCTGTATCATGATAATCCACTCTGGGGATGACTGTACATTAAACACACCCTCAAATAAAAAGCCTGATGATTTTCTCTCTCCTCCTCATTTCCATATGACCAACATGTAAAAAAAAATCTAGGAAAAGATTTAGCAGGACTTGTATTACCCTAATCAACAATCAGAAAGTTTTAATTTATGTCCCTTTCAGAGAAATCAGCAGTTACTGGGAATAGCAAGAATGTAAAAGATAAAGAGAGGACTTGAGCTCTTCCTGCCCAGTAAGAACAAGAGACAGAAAAGTGAAATGAAAAAAATATTAAAAAAAAAATCACACTCAAGTCCTATAGACATCAGACTCATAACTTAAAAGTTGTACCTTTTTGACAGTGTTTTATGAGATTATAGTGCACAGTTTACCATGTTTCTTAAATAACTTTCTCTAAAAGAGAATTTCTAATATACCCCTTTTAATAAAAAGCATGAATGAGTACAAACTCCTCTGTGAGTAATAATTCATATTTTCTATAGCTCGTTTTAAGTTGGAGTTAACTAGCTTGTCCTAGAGAACATCACAGGAGAACTTCTGTACCAGTAATTAAGGTTCCAAATTCTTTCCTTCTGTTTTATCTTCTAGAAAGTACCTCCTGTGACATTTGGAGGACAACTCAAGAGAACTGTAATTACGAATAACTAGAGATTTGGCAGTTGTAAATTAGGTAGCATTACTTAATGGGAAAGATACTAAAAATTGGCTTGAGAGGCTCAAATGAAATTCCCAGTTCTACTGCTCGCTTGCTTGGTAACGTCAGTCCCCTTCTCATGTCTACTTGTTATTTTCCCACTTGTTAAAGCACACTTAGAGCTACTGAAAACACGTCTATATGAAAACCTTATTAATTATTCTTATTACTCACTATTGAATTTAAATCAAGGATTTAGAGATTTCATATTTATTATCTACTTATTTTAAAAGCCCTAAATTTTAAAAAAAACCTTATTAACTTCTGATAACTAGAGATTAAAATAGCCTAATAGGCACAAAGAAACAATTCAATTCTTTTCCAACTCTTATTAGAACAGTTTTTTGTGAATTAAATAGACATGATGATTCTTCTTATTTTCTTTCGATCTGCTGATTCATTTCAGTAACTAGATGCTCAAATCACTGGTTCCGTATCATGAGCTTTACTTTGCCAGCACAGTTTTCTCACCTACAGTATGACTTCAGCTTTTAAAGCTCAAACTCTTCTGCCAAGAATGGCCATTCAAAAAAAAAAAAAGCAACATAACCAATCTCCATCTAAATTGACAATTCAGAGCAAGTGAAATTTTGGGTCTGGTAACTCTTCTAGTATCTAAAACGCTCTATCTTGTCACTAAAATGCTGCTGCTTCTGCACACAGTTGTGTTAAATTAACAACACTAATGAGCTTGAGCACCCTAATCCAAAAGCTGCTGTTAGCAGCTAAACAGGCAAAATCAAGGCACAGAGAAGAGCTGTTATTCTCCCACGTCACTCAACAGGTGTAAGGTACAAAAAAAAAAAATCTGAATCAGTCTAATGCCTCTCCAGACGGTCTTAAAAAAATAATTTCTAAATATTTTAACTCCCTTTTTGCAGTAAAACCAGAGTGGAAATGCAAATTTACTCTGCATGTTAAGCAGTAAATATAAAATAGTAATTTCATAAACTCTCAAGAGGAAGCTTACTGCTATTTGCAATAAGGTAGGTATTTTAACCTTCTTTTTTACGGTTCAAGTGACTGGGAAATATACACCTACAGTTTGGGGATTTTTTTTTTATTTTTTTTTTTTCTTTTAAGCTGTGATAAGTTTTTGTCCATGAAATTTTCCTAGCGCTAACTATACATGGAATCAGAACACGGAAATATTCCTATCTTATACTACAAATAGAAAGAGTCTTGCAAACATTTAAAGTTGCAATTCAGCTTTAGCATCTACATGAAGGAGAAAGGAAAATAAAGTAAAATACAACACTGATTATAATTTACTATTTTACAAAATTTAAGTCAGTTTAAGTTGTACGAGCTAAGGAAAGTTGCTTCATAGAAATTTCGTAAAGAAAATGAAAGTATACTTGACAACTCTACAGAATCAGCTACATTCTTGTGCACCCCTCCTCATGATTTTGAGCTCCAAAAATGGATAATTGATGTACAAAGTGATTTAACTGTATCTAGGGAAAACTACAAGGAGAAAAAATATCCTAGCCATTCCTAAGAGTAGTGCAATTGCTCATAAATTAAATTCCAGGAGGTTCCTCCTTTAATTGAACAGTATTCCAAACAAATATTACTGTCTGTGCTTTGGTTGCCATCGTTAAGCTTTTGGTAGATTTCCTATTTTAAACCTATTAAAGGAATTAAAATGACAAAACTAGAAGCAATTAAGATTTATTATTCTTATTTCCAGTTTGTTTGTGGTTCCATTTTTAGATGTCACAACTTCATTTATTGTGAGAGAATAGCCTAAAAATTAACCTCTTATCACTTCACAAAGAAAGATCTTTTCAAAACCTAACAGCAAATGATACTTACCAAACACAAGTATGAACAACGTATTTAAAGAGACCACCCAAAAGACATGCTCCTGTGAAGAATATGGGTGAAGGGAGGAAGACAACAAGGAAACAGTGCATAAATATCATTCATTTAAGTTAGTGACTTTACTTTTGTATCTAAACTTCTTAATTCATCTGCCTGTTACTACCAGAACTTGCACGTCTCATGGTAGAGCCAAGAATTTTGCTCTAATGCAAAGACCAAAGCAAGCAGGACAGATTGTGAAATCATGTTTATGTTTATGGACATTTACCTAGATAAGAGCACTTATATTTGCTTTAACACCCCTATTTCGTAAAGATAATATTTTATTTTAAAATTAATAGCTCCACCCTTAAAACAATTATATGAAATGTATGTAGATATTTGTTTTATAAATGAAAAAATACTCATCTGAACTTTTGGCAATCTGACTTTATCACAAGAAATCTGTTAACAAAACTGACAGCTCTCACTCTAGAAATGACAGCACGTCTCTCTTTTATTGCTACTTTTAGCTAAGATGTGAACTCAGCCATAAGTACACTCAAACTTTAATTCTTTAGATACTGACATTTAAGGTCAATCACACGTTCTTTCACACATTAAATAAAGTAAAATTTATCCTGCTGGAAAAGAGCACAGATCTTTTCTTCCCTTTGAAGTATGACTGACTTATTTTTTTAAAGTCAGTCACCTGGCAGATGATACCCAATGACTGTAGTTATGATGGGTTACGGTTTTGTTGCCATTGACTCTTTGCACTCTCTCTCCCCTGGCACTGAAGTCAGAGCTAGACATCTCCAGCACTCAGGTAGGATGGGCAGCAGAGAGAGCCCTTTAGATAAACTATAACAAAGCCCGCTAGAAGATACCTATTATATATGTAAGAGTTTGTCAGGGCGAAAACCAACATGGGTTCACCCACAGTCAACTGTTTAAAAAAAAAACAATGACTTTTTTAGTAGTGCTTTGCTAAATTATCATAATCATAAAGATTTTTGGAACCAATTTAAAAGATATGTGCTCCACAAGACAGACTATTGTGAAAATTTAAAATAAATAAATAAAAATTTGATACTGATATCACTTAAAATAGTATTCAAGAGGGGAAAAAAATTCTAGGGAGGAACAACAAAAAACCCCAAATTGTGTCAAGTAATGTAACTGAAGATCTTAAATTTTTAAATCTAGTCTATACTAAAAATTCACTAGTAGTGTTCTGGTGGTATTAGGGCAAATCAGAGAAGCCTGAATGAAGACACTATTTTATTCATAACATAAAGAGCAAAACTTAAGGCTAGAACAGATATGTACTTCAGTTTATGCTTTTTTGAAGTGTTTAGTTTTTATTTACAGTGTAGCAGGTGATCCAAAGTTACCTATGTCTTTTAAGAAATTCCACTTTTACAATGCACACCCACCCCACTACTCTGTGAAACTCCTAAAAAAGACAATTTGCTTGAACGTGACATCCTATGAAAGTCTCTTTAAAGAATTTAAATATATATATAAGAGAACAATGACTTCAAATAGAATGATGTAATTTCCAAAAACACAGTTTACTTTAAAAAAGTGGCTTCTATAGAAATTCTTGAAATGCAGGATTTCACTTACTAAAAAAACCAGAGAACCATCAAGTCCAAGCATCTGTGAAGATAAGAAAGTTAATTTTATTTACCTATCAGAAGAATTAAGCAACACGCATCAAAAATAAGCCTCACAGAAGCCTCTTTCACACCAGCTTTTAATGGCCAATACAGTCTAAAGCTGCTCTTTTATTGCTCAACCAACAGAACCTGGACATAAATTCTTAAAAGACTGAGATAGAAACTAAGTTCTTGTTCAACACAGTATACTCAGTTGATCAAAGGCAGTGATATATATGTGGAATATCTTAATATACGTGCATTTATATATGGCAAACCAAACATATAATTAATTTATAGGCTATTTTCTTCCAAGACTTTGAAGACTCTGACAAAGATTTTATCTTTATGAAAGATTTTAGTGATTGAACTGTTATTTAAAAACATGTTTAAACAACTCAATGTTAAAATACAAGAGCAATTTGGTTTTTTTCCTCCTTTCTAAGTATCAGTTTGTGTTGCACTGAGAAAAGTCAATGGTTAATATTTTACCTTCAACTTATAAAAGCAACTAATAAGAGGATAATGTTGCTATGTTGTGCGTTATAAATTTTAGAACAGAACTGGTTTACAGCTGGGGAAGACAAGAAACAAATCCTGCATCAGTCCACACAGCTGCTACGGGAAGCGTCCACAGAACAGCCAAAACCAGATCATCTATTAAGAAAAAATAATCTCTCCTTTCCCCCCACTTCAAGGATTTCTTACTCTTTCAATCCAAGCACTCCTACTCCATGATTACTAATGTAAAGTATCAGGTTCAAGGCTATTTTGTACCAGGATTTTGCACTAAGTTCAAACATATTAAAGTTGCACGTATCTTACAAAGTAAACCAAGATGAAAATATTTTTGAAAATTCAGAAAGCTTGCCTGCTATTTTCACAAGATGATGTAGCAGAAAAGCCTACCTCACTTTTGATACTAAATGCCAACTAGATGTCTGTTGCCTGTGCCAGCAATTTGATTGGAAATGGTTATGAGAGTTTGCTGACACTGATTTCTATGTTCATGGAGAGGCATCAAAATATTTTCAATTAGGAGTACGTCAACATTTCCCAGCACATAAACTGGGTTCAGAAATACAACCCTTTTGTCTTGAGATACACAGTAGAATGGCTCAGAAACCTGAATTTAGGCCCTTTTTCACCAAATGTCTTTCAAAACAAACCACGAAGTTTTCACTAGATAGAAAACAAAAGACCAAGATCTGTCCCTCATGATGAAAACTGTATTTCTACTACACTGCAATCAAAAGTAACAACTATATCACAGCCTAGAACACAGTGACAAGCTTTACAACTGTCTGCTGTAGGCATCAGTGATGCTGGTACCTCACATGAAACTGCTGTTATCTACTTTCAGGTAGGTTTTGCTGCATGTAGTGAGCTTTGAACTCAGATGTTGGCTACTTCTAAACCAATTACAAAACACTAGGTTCTTGAGTCGCTACACTACTCTGATTACAGTGTACACGCGCCTCATGCTCTAATTATGGAATTTGTGATCCATACACAAAACAGAAGCAATGCTGCATTAAAATGCTCCATTTCTTAAGAAAACATTTGCCCTTTGCAAGTACGTAAATAAAGTAGATTAACCCAAATTTCTGGTTCTCTCTTTTCTTTAGTTTAATGTTTTTGTGAATACAAAGATTAAGCATTAATATGTAAGGCAACACCTACGTGCTCCTAATCTGGCCGAGCATCCTCAATGCAAACTGCAATTCATTTCTAAGCCTGATCAAGTTGAAAACTTCAGAGAAGTCTGTGCTAAAACATGTTTTAAGCTGCTACTATATTTCAAATCAAAGAAATACCTTTTTGATAGTTAACAAGTAGTATAACAACATTTTGTTTTTAATATGACAACTTTTTTAGGTCACAAAAGCCTCTTACTGATAAATTTGGATACTCCCGTTTAGTGTGAAAACTATCCCAAATGGATTTCAACACAACAGTACTACTAATTATTTCAAGTATGAGCCTGAGTTATTCAATTTGAGAACATTATTCTTACTCACTCGCTCCCAAGTAAGCTCTTCTGCTGCTCGATCCCATTCCAAAGCATTCCAGTTCATGTCATCTGAGGGGACAATGGCCATTTTTACAGCTGTTAGACTCACCCAAACCAAGACATAATCACTCCATGCTTTGTTTTAAATAAACAGACTTAAGCGCGTAACATTCAACTCTTAACTGATGATAGCTTTGCAGCAAGCACATGCTTCAGCACTCAAAAGAAATATATGAAATTTGTAAAAAAAAAAAAAATAAGCTGAAGTGGGAATTTACACAGCTTCCTTGAATTATGACAGTTCTATTTTCAGTGGTTTCATTTATATTTAAAAAGAACTAGAACATTACTGTTTTGAGTCACCTGTTACCTTGTGCTCCATTGTTTGCATCTGCTGCATCTTCTACTACAGCATCTTCTTCATCTTCATTATCCTCATCCTCTTCATCTACTTGTTCTTCTTGAATTTCAGGGTTCTCACCTACAACTGCATTCTCAGCAGCTGGGTTGGCAGGCTGATCAAGAACAGCATTTTCAACACCTCCATTTACCACAGCCTGAGCCTGCAGAAACAGGATTTAGTATTCTGTTAAATTGATCAACCTCTCTCTGTACTTTTATCCTGTATAGAGAAAAAGTGAACAGCGTTAAGAAAAATGTTAAATATGTATTTTTTTTTAGATATGCATTAAATTTGGGACCATTAAACCTTTTAAAAGGGGAAGACAAACATTCAGACTTCTTCAGAGTAGCTGAGGTTGGAAAGGGCCTCTAGAGATTGTCTTGACAACCCATCTACTCAAAGCAGGGTCAGCTACTGCAGGTTGCTCAGTGCTGTTTCCAGTTGGCTTTTGAGTAACTTCAGAGACGGAGACTTCACAACCAAATCTGAGCAACCTGTTCCAGTAGTTGATCACACTTCCATTAAAAGAAAAAAAAAAAAAATCAACCCCCCCCCATCTGTTTTGGTGGGTATTTTTGTTTTTCTCTGTCTAAATGGAATTTCCTGTATTTTAATTTGAGCCTACTGCCTGCCCTCCTGTCATGCAACACCACAAAGATGACTCTGGCTCTGTCACCTTTACATCCTCACATCAGGCATTTAAACACACTGATAAGGACCACCCTGAGCCTTCTCATCTCCAGCTCTCAGCCTCTCATCCTATGTCAGGTGCTCCAGTCATTTTTGTTGACTCTTCACTGCGCTCACGCCAGTACGTCCATGCCTCTTGTACTGGGAGAGCCTAGAACTGGATACAGCACTCCAGATGTGGTCTCACCAGTGCTCAATAGAGGGGAACTCTCTCGGTCTTATGAAAACTGTCAATATATTAGATAGACAATAATGCAAGGACAACGCAAGTCAGTCATCAAGCTGTGTATCTCTATGTCTGTCTTTAAACAATTAACATTTATTACAAAAGAAAACAAAATTTTAATTTTTCCCCCCATGCACATATTTGCTTATCTCTTCTCCTGCCCAAGAGGCTCCCGTAAGCACTAAAAGGGTGCATGTGTGTGTGTTGGGGGGCAGGGAGTGGGCAGAGAAGCTCCAATTTCAGAGTTTTCAATAAAAGCTCCAACTGCTGTGAGAACAGTGAATTGTCACCTCATGAACTACTGAAATACTTATGAAAAAGACAAAATAAAGGCAAGCTGCACCTTCATTGACTACGGCTGACAATTCAGGTTTATATGCACAAAATTATCTTAAAATAAGTTTAAAGATACAGACATAAGAATCTAAACAATGTTAAAGTTACTTTACAAAAATTATAGTGTAATAAATCCATTAACATTCCATTTTACAGAACTTCAAAAACATAACAATGAGGTCACTGAGTTTATACAGGAAAACATGTTAAACTTCTGATAATGTACAAATAAAGATACCCTTCAGTAAAATAACATTACTGTTGGTTTCTGATAATATTTATTCACAAAACCACATTTTCTAAATTTATCATGAACTGCTGAGCAGTTAAGTTTTACCTCATTTTGTTGACCAACACCATTGAGCGGCTGTTGCTGATTTTGTTCCAACCACTGTGGTGCTCCTCCATGGACAATCTGTTCACGTAACCAAACAAGGCTGATAAATGCACACAGGGTGCATGTAACCACAAAACAGCCCTGCAAACAGTCAGCCAGTAAGTTCTCCCTGTTAAAGAAAGAAAAAAACCCCACATTTATGACAAATATATTTCGCTACTAAGAGTAAACTTAGTCACTGTTAACTACTACAAACAGGCCCTCCTAGTCCAAATCAACAAGTAAACTGGTATTTATGCAAAAAGCTGAATTTATTTACGTGTCTAGAAGAAAGTATCTAGAGGTAATTTTTATTTTTTTAAAAATCTATTCAAAGATTTCTTTTAGGAAGGCTGTATGTACCTACATACAAATGATTTTAAGTGCCAAGATAAACACTGATTTGGAAAAGGTTTTATTTCCCTCTGGTTTGGTTTCTGAAATTACTACTGTTTAAACATAAATATTCCTGCACAACAGGGTCTGACTCAATATGAAGAAAAGCTTTAATAGTAGTTCAGGAAAAACAATCTTCAAGAATAGTGCAGGAAACACAATACTCACTAAGTGATTTGCTACAGTAAAAGATCTGTTTAAATGGCTATATGCATAATATCTAGTCCACCAAAACATTTTATCTGCTGAGCTACCCTAACCAAAAGAATGGAACTGCAGGGTTTGACTTCAACTGCTCTACATTTTGGGTAGTCTTTTACCCCAGATATCATTTCTATATTTTAAAAATCCTAATCTATCAAGTCATACATAACTGTAAAGCAGCAGCAAAACAAATTTCAGTTAGCCAACTGAAACTAGGGTTTCATACAACGCAAGAGGCACTTAAATTGGCTTAAGCGACCCTTATCCCAAATTCCAGGTACCCCTTCCCACTTGTGTTTCCACTCTTACACTACTTGACCACAGTGAATGTGCTCAGGAAACTAACCAACTACACCACATTCTTTAAAATAAATAAGAAATATGCCACCACAGCACTCTGCCATCCCCAAAGAAGTATCACTCTGGCTCTCCATGCAGCTGTACAAACACTTGTGTCTACAGAGTACAGTGAATACCATAGGAACAAGTCCAAAATGAAAAGATGACACAAGATGCCATTGAAATGGACTCTGTCAAAGAAATACATGTCAAAGCTCCACGTCATTAAAATCTGACACATACTTGAGTCCTTTATTTTCTCCCTAGACTGTAACAGATGCAAAAAGAGGTGCTCTAGGTTCAGTTGTTTCAGATTCTTCTCAGAAAAAATAAAAGTAAAATCTACACTTACTGGTAGATAAAAGGAAAAATACTGTTATTCATCTCACGTGAGCATCTCTCTCCATTAATGAAAATTAATGAAATGTAACATGACCTGGTGTCTCAAATCTGATGATGTATTAGCTGAGCATGATGATACTCTGCTGAGACGACTTAGCTGAATCACACAGGACATTCATTCAAAAGTTTGCTTTGTGTGCACCTGATTCTACTCAAACTGAGTTTCAGTTGCTCAGGTTCAAGATAACGAAAAGAGTAAGAACCAGCCTGAAACCCTGTGTTGGCATTTACTGATTCTTTAAGTAAAATTGTTTTAAAAAAGACAAAGATAGGCAATATTCAATAGCATATGGTAACTGAAGCATTAAAACTGTCAGCTAGAAGGCGATCTGGTAAAAAAAATAAATCCCTATCACATAAGAGACTCAGGATGGATATAATTAAATTCAAAATATAAAAATGTAACAAAGCAAACAATGTGAAATTAATATTATTAGCAATATATATGAATATTCTACTATGTAGCATCTGATTTAAACTGTAGGAAATGAATTTTTTTAAATTATTAAGTGTAATTTTGCAGCATAAGTTTTCTTCACATCAAATTCAAATTCCTTTAATCAGGACTGTTTTTTAAAGTCAGTTTTCCATCTCCAAAGAACCTGAGTAACAGAACTTCAAAGTGAAAGATTTCTACTGTAATACTGTTGGCTATACATCTCGTTACGCGAAGGATAACAGGCAGCTGCTCGCCTAAGATAATTGAAGATAAACATAACTGGAAGAAACGGACACTAAGTTCCAAAACAAGCATTTTAACAGTAGTCTGACTAGAAGTTATTCGTATCAAACTGTTTAAATACTTACGTTGACAGAATATCTAACGGCAGTGTCAGTAGTGAGCTCACAGAGCCAGTAAACAAGCACTTGTAGATACGACCTGCATGAAGAAACAGAAGCGTGGTATAAATTCAACTTTGGTTATAGCTTCACTTGGAAAAGACCACAGGTACCCTCTTTTCAGCTGGTGTACTAACTAAATTTATGACAAGGAAAAAAAATGTCTCAATTATCAGTGAACTAACAGAACTCAAAATCATATACAACCACGTGGGAAAAAAGCTGAATTTTGGCTGAACATTCTCGCTGAAGTATATATTCAAAGTATAAGAACTGCCATACTAGGTTAGAATCAAGATTCATCTAGACCTGTCTCCAGCACTGGTCACACCAATGGATGCCTAACGAAGAATATGAAAACAGATTAAAGATGCTTGCAGCAATACTTCCTCAGTACGTTCTTATATGCTTCAAGCAAAGCAGCTCAGTTCCTGTGCCATAATATCTCAGTAATAATTAATCCATGACGGATTTTTTCCCCCAATAAGTTTGTTCAATCATATTTTGAACCTCTATTAACTTTTGGTATTATATCTTATAGCAAGGAGTCTCACAATTTCATTATCCATTTTAAATAACTGTTTTATTGATTAGTACTTGATGCTAGTTAAAGTTAGCTTTTTACCACGATTCCTCAGGCACATAATCTTAGGAGTAGGTTAACAGTGCATAGAATTCTACTTCAGAAAATTAGGTTCAGATCCATAGGAGGATGTCATAGGGGACAGATGCTCAGAACAGGAGGGAGGAATTAAGACACCCATACCCAGAAACGCAATTCTTAAGATTCTCATTCTACCCTCTAGCCAGGCATAGGTACCCAAGTACATACTAGCACACTATGGTGTCTGTGACCTAGAATAAATAGCTCAGTTATTACCTCTTGAATAAAGTTATTTGGAATGTACAGAAAGTTTATGTTTCTACATGTCTTGTGAATCAATTCACCAGAAATGCCCAAAAAGGTCTACTGTTTATGGTCACCTTTTATGTAAGACATAATATAGCACGTGGAGGAAGGTAACGCATATAACCCCAGTGCAATCCCACCCCTCCTGCTGAAGTTCTGACATTGGACACAAAATAATACAAAATAGTAATAGAAAATTCAAAGGTCTACAGTAAGTTAGAACACAAAAGAGACAATGGCTGTAGCTGATCTAATGAAAGCATTCAGTCTCATTGCAGTCAGTACTACTTGCATATTTTATATTGAATAGTCACCAAATCAAATTTAGGAAGATGGTACTGATCCTCTGCTGCCAGTGAGTTTCAATAGTTTGCCTCTGCCTACTATCTACCTACATGGTGGGGGAACTTCAAAGGGGCAAGACACCGCTGTGAACTCTGCCAGGCTGAAAAGGTCAAAGAACACAAGCCTTACAACTCCTGATTACACTACATTGGTAAGAAACCAGTGTAACAAAACTCATTGTGAGATTTTTATGGACTAGGGAGGGGACTTTATTACATAAAATCTCTAAGCAAACTGACCTCCAAGCAAGCTATATTTCCTCACAGATTTCACTTGCCCACTCATACAAGCACTAAGACACATAGGCCCAAGGGGTCTGGACAGGATCACTTGTGGACAACACTGAAGACAAAGGACACCAGCTAATAAATCCTTATCATATCTCTTGGATTATTCTTGATTGGCATTTATGAACTGATTTCATCCCTCTTGAGCGAGGCAAAATTCACAGTTCTCCTGTTTTTCTCATTTATCTTATAACTCCTTCTTGACACCTTATTTTTAGTCTGTTTGTTTTACCTCCTGATTTGAATGAAATCACATATATGGTGCTCTTTGGCAAACAGCAAATACTCCTTTTAGCCCTTCTTCTGCTGGTTCTTCTGATGCTCACATATGCAATTCCATTTATACTTTACTCTTTCCAATTTAAGTAGTTCTATTATACATCTCTACCATTTTAACCTCTACACAATTACATGAAACATGTATACAACCATTCTTTTCAGCTATATTGGTGGTGTTTTTTTTTTTTTTTTTAACTGAATCACTCCAGAAGAATACATTCATGTGCCACATCAGTGTGTAAAGAGTGACTTCTAAAATTTGAGACAAAGGAGACCCTTCAGACAACCCAACTCCCACTCTAGCACATCCTACTGATTAGTGTACATATTCACTTTACTCAGTGGGTACACCTATTTCTTACCCCATGTACTGCATAGGTACCTTGGCTATTTCACTCTACGAAACATGCAGCTAAATACAAATATCACAGAGAATAAAACCACTTTAGATTCAATTGGCCCAATTAATCCTACTTCTCTGAACAGATCATAGCAAATTGTATAACGGGCTTTTTTCATCCACTAACGTAAATACACTTTGTGCTAACAGAATAGCAACAGCATATCAGAGCCTGCTGGGATGAGGCTGAGGGTACGCACAGACAGATAAATTCCTTTTACTCAACCATATAACATGGGTATGCAGTAAAGTGAAGTTACCAAAAATGAATGTAGAATTTATCCTACAATGGGATAACTGCATGACTAGCACATTAATCTGGAAGACAGATTTGTTCAGCCATGCATCTCCTTTGATATGTTTGACAAGTTTTTTTATGCTGCACCTTTTTCTTCCTGACATAAAATAACAAGACAACTTCTTGTGAAGCCAGCAACACACAATTATGTGAGCCATATGACAAACAGGGAAGGCAAAAGATTACATTAATATTTAAATATTACAGAAAGTTAAAGACTACATTAAAAGCATTCAATCTAAGAAAACAAGACCTACACAAAATTACATCCACAAGCCAGATCCTGACAAATTTCAAAAGTAAATGGATTTTTCAGGGTTTGTTAAGACTGAATGTCTCTGTCATGTTGGACACCTTCCTTTGTAAATACGTTACCCTTCAAGGTACATTAATTCTTAAAGGAATCCATAAATAGGGGTACACGTGCAATCTTACGAGATAGAAATTAAGACGAAGTAAAAAAAAAAGTCACTCGTAAATCAAAATCGTAAGTCAGTTATATTGGCTTAGTAAATGTGTACTAAAACCCTAAAAGGACATTTGTAAAAAAAAACAAACAAAAAAGTCTTATGTAAGTAAACTGTAGGTGGTGACTTCTGGTAACATTTCAGTACTACTGAAGAGCCAGTATCAAGTTTTCAGACAGTTATGAAACATGACTACCTTAATCTATTGAATATGATTTTGCTGTCCTTCAGAAGTTTTAGTAAGAAAAGTATAACATTTGCATTTTGAAAGACAACGGTAGAAAACCAAGACTCATCTAAAAATCCAAGGAAGAAATTTGCAATATTTTTTTAGTTTTAATGCAGAGCAGTTGGAAAATCTTGTTTACTCCGTGCCCAGAAAAGCTCTTTTTCTTGCGCAGGAAGGACAGACTGCAGAAACGGGATCTTTTATAGCTAATGCCAGTATTGTGCTATTCTCAAACTAAGCCAGTGCCAGCTACAAATAAAAGCACAGAACATATTGAGAAACTGTCTAGGGAGATGCATTTACTGGCTCCCTGCTCTTTTATTCAAGGCATATATTACTCCTTGTAAAAAGATGCACTTCCAATCATTTCCTTGACTGAACACTATATACCTTTTGACTTTTTTCATCTTCTCTATATTTTTAGCTTGCTGAAACATCAATCATTCTCTTTCCATTAGTATTTGAAAAGTGAATTTGAAACTGAGGACTACAGTGATTTAAGTGTGTGCTCTTTTTCTGTTAAATTCCTTTACTACTTTGTTTAAGATTTAAGAGGAGATTTACTAATCAATTTATGTACAACTGTAAAGGAATTTCACTTTTCATACTAAAAAAAACCTGCCCCTTCATTTATGGATGGTTAGAAAAACCAGGACAATTCTTCTATCCTAATACTAATAAATGGTATCAAATAAAAACTTCCACATAGGTTTTAAAGAAGATGATTGAAAAGAGGCCCTTTATTGGAATAAGAAGTTTAAAATCCCTTTTATGCATTTTCTTCTGGTCTCTTAACAGCTTCCTGCATTGCACTACTGGCTTAAAAGTCAAATAGCTAGAACTTCTCAGTGGAAAAAAATCAGTGAAATAATGTCTTTGAATTTGTGATTTTTTTTTTTTAAATAAACCAACCGTGGTCTCACAAAACTTTGCTGCAGGAAGTGCCATATTTTCCTGCATATAAAATTATTACAGTACAAAAAATTAATACTTACATGCAGTAAGAGGTACTACTCCCAACCATGCAAAGGCCACAAGTGTATAATGAAACCAGTATCGTATTGCTGTGCCAATACTCGTAACCAGTCCAGCAAAGATGTCTTGGATTGGAAGCCGTGAAGGCATATCTGGGGAATAAACTGTGTAGAAAAGGCACTTATGAAACAGTTTGTCCTTTAAAGAAGCATTTATGTAAAAGTCTTGCCAACTACAAATTGTTTGCTTTTGGCAGAAGCTTACTAGAAGAATAAGCATATTTTATAGATTCCCAAGAGATGACCCCGAACAAATAACAAATAAAAAAACCCCAAACTTAATGATGCATTTGTTGCATTGTGTACTGAGTGGAATGAGAAAACTAATAAACTCCATGCTAGTTTTTGACTTAGAGAAGTTTTAATAGCTTTATTTATCAATTGTAAATTCTGATTATATCAAAATAAGCTCAAGTCTGCAAGAAAAATCAGATTCTAAGTTCAGTAGCCCTCCCACTCAGCACTACCTCAAAGACATCCCTGTCTGTTATTTATAAACCTAGTTCAAGGAAGAAGAACAGTTAGCAATTTTGCATACTGTCAATTTGCTTGTGCTAGATAAGTTAGATTCCACCTGCTATCCAACAGCACACACACACATACAAAAATCAGCAAAATGAAAGCACTAGAGAGACAGGAAATATGAAGGGAATTGATTAAGTATCTACAAACATTGCAATTTACACAGAATGACTTTTACTTTCAACAGATATCTATTTCATACCATGCAAGATTTCTTTTAAGGTCACTGCTATTATAGAACATAATGCAAATCTCTCAGGCCATATAAACATTTTCATAATAGTACATTTTCTTGACTTTTAAAATTCAACACCTATATATTACATAAACCCATCCCTACTCAAAAGCCAAGAAAAACAGTGACAGGGATTCTTCTTTTGCAAACAATTAGAAAACATCTATGTGTAACAATTTCATTATATTCACGCTTCTACACGCTTATATGGATGCCAACAAGTGGTAATGCACAGTATCAATAACAGATTTGAATAAAGAAGATAAGCTACAGTTAGGAATTGCACAAAGACATTGCTGCCTGGATATTTAACACTTATATTAGAAACAGCTGAGCTTGAAGACTTTAACACATTTAATTAATGGGCTATTTTTTAAAACATCACATACTTTTAACTACACAAAGAAACTCAACTTTTATAAGTACTAGAGAAAAGATTTCCTCCCCTCTCATTGACAATCCTTTGACTTAAAAGTCTGAGAAATACTGCTTCATGCCATCTACCTGCATCCCCCCTTTTCTCTAATAAACATCGCTGCTACCTTCACCTACATTCCTAATCATCCATTTACTAATCTCAGAGAGGAAGCCTCTACAGGATAAAACCCCTCTTCTTTACTCTCCAGGGATACTTTCCGAAGTTTCTGTATTGTAAAGAGAACTTAAGAACATAGAAAAGCAGCATCAACATGAAGAAGCAGCAAAAGAATGTGGAGAGTTTGGTGCATTTCAACATGCGGATTACATTTGACAAATGAACAAAAAAAACCAGTAACCATAATACAAACAACAACTGGTTTTGAATTTCAAAGGTTCTTAGTCGTCAGGTATCTGGCAAGGAAGTGGAATTTGTAGAAAAAAAAAAAAGGACTAAAAATATAACACTAGGGAAGTTAGCTGAAAGAACATAGAGCAGTAAATTGAAAGCAGAACACAAATGTATTTTGACTGTCTACCAATTTACGATTTTCTTATTACAGAAACAGATTTTGTATGCAATTTGGAAGTACCATAGAAAATGCCAACTGAAGACTTACTAATGATCTCTCATCTCACACTGAACAAACATTCTGGAAAATTATCAGAGGAGAGCAGCACACATTTGTTAAGGGTGCTAAAAGAATACTTACCTAGAGTATGTGTGTTACACATTTATAGTATCAGTCAGACATAACTGAACTCAGCAGATACTTTGAGGCTTACTTTTTTCGTTTACAAAAAAATTATTTTGATCAAAAGTTTGGAACTGCAACAGAGGCTACAAGAAAAACATTAACTTTGCATTAATGATTTATTTGTTAGGGGGAAGTTGGGAGGGTTAAAGTTTTTGAAAAAATGCATCTTTCCGGAATCACTGAACACTCACACAAAGGATTGTAAAAAAGGATGCCCATCCTAACTCAGTAAAGCTGAAGTGGTTATCAATGTTAGCACCTCTACATACTCATTTTTCTAAAGGCTTTAGGATTACAGCTGAGCATTCAAATAAATGCACAAGATAGCTACTACTCACAGAAGACAAGCTACATCCCCTAAATTTTAACAATTTGGTGATTTTTGATGATTTCAGGAGCTGGGGGTGGAGGAAGACTGCTGTTTTTCCTCTGCTTTGCCACACCTCAAAACATATAAACCTTCCATCACTAGAAGCTTTATACCATGATGATAAGATAAAGCCCTTCTCTGTCCGACAACATTCAGGTAAGTGAAATGTAAGAATTCCTAGCATGACAGGAACCCCTGGTGTGCAAGCACACTGCAACACTGAAGCTTGCTGCCAGTGATTTTCATAGCTAATCCTCCCATTTGTGCCTGTCATCTACTGCTGTTTTCTCTCCACATCCCACCCCCTTTTATCCACTCCCCACTACCACTGTGAGGTCTGAGACTTTGACCCCTGCCACCGCACTGTGCATCCTCTTCATTCCCTTAGGCACACTTGTCCTCCTCATCCTTCCTCCATCCCTAATTCCCATCCTAGTAAACCTTCCCAACTCAATTTCCTGCATTATTAACCACAGTTCCTCTAAATAAAAATCTCTCTACTAGAGGCCAATTAAAGCAACAGGTTGGGTTTTTTTTCCCAATTACAGCATGAAATTCAAACAGACTTTGGCTGAGCACAAGTGAGCTTTCATAGCTTTAGTTCAACTTTGAGCTGTCCAGGCCATAGGAAAACTACTAGAAAGCTTTTTGGATCCTCAGGTCACACCTGTGCAGTGTAACTGCTATTTTACTTGTGAATACTAGATTTGGGTGGGTTGGGTTTTTTTGTTTGGCTGGGTGGTGGGTTTTTGTTCCACCCTCCCTAGCCCCTCCACCCTTCTGTAGGCCTAACTTTTTCAGGAACACAAATATTAATTTTGTTTCTCCAAAGCAGACAGCTCAGGACAAAAAAATCTCCTATTACACTGACACAAGGCAGGAAAAACACAAGGCTGTCTTTAGAAATTTTCCTTCTCCTAGAAAAACTAAGGAAGAAAGCAGACAATAGTAATTAGTAGTCTTCAGAAAAACAGTATGTCAACAGATTTCAGGTGACAAAAAAATCCAGAACAGGACAGTGGAAAAAAAAAAAGTTCCCAGTGCTCTATGTTACCAAAGTGATACCTTTAAGTTTATTACAGGAAGCTTTCTCACCATTCCCATTTCCTCAGAGGCTATTTAGTACAAACATCACATCACTGTACTTTGACAAATACAACAGGGACTATCTGCTGAACCTGAATGCTACAATTCCCACCAAACTTACAAAGATATAAAAGAGACTAACACCTTCAATTTAACCTCTCTTTCCGAATCTTTTCAAAGTACCAAAACTTAATCCAGATGAAAACTATACCGCCCACAGTTTCCCTTGCAGGGAGACATGAGCGATATTAAGTCATAGCTTGGGCAGTAAAGAAAGGAGCTCTTATCAGAGCAGTATCTGAGCAACAACGGGGGCTTTTTGAACACCTCCGTGTTCCTTTATGATAACATAAGATGTAATGATAATTATAAATATTAGCAAATCTGGATAGTTTCAGACTTGTACTTTTGTTGCTTGTGTTAGAAAAAGAAAAAAAGCAACAGCAACATCAGGACCACAGGCACTCTCTGTAGTTATAAATGCCAGCTGCACAACAGAAAAAAAGGACCAACACAGAGAGAACATCAGGCTTTTCCTCATCCCGAAATTCTCTTGCTCCTCTTTCCTGTCCAACACTGGCAGTAGAATCCCTGAACCTCCACAACCAATCATCAGCAATGTGTAACTGGTCCCAGAGCCATGGTCCAAGACTTTCCCTGTCTCCTAAGAGCTTACTACCAATGAATGAGAATAGGTGCAGGTATAAATACGTTTATATCCTGCATTTATGGCTAGTTCCGCCATAAGGTAAAAAGCGGTTACTTTCGGAAGCATACAAACATTTACAGATTTATGTCAGATACATGATCATTATGAACTAGTATAAAATACAACAGAAAGTTATCCATAGTTTTCGTGTTACTGGCCAGTAACATTTTGAAAATGCAAATCGTCCCCCTAGAAGGAAACAAAGATCCTAAATTATTTTCCCAGTTTACGTTATACCAACAGATTTCATGCCTCCCACAAGTCCGTTCCTATAGTGCATCATCTTACTTTTCAGTGAGGGAAGCAGAACTGCAGAAAGACACTAGAAAAGCAACAGCCTTCTGACACATGCTGTGTCAAAAAATCCCTACCACTATTTATTATGAAGGCTCAAACTTTTTTAAATAGTCTTATTTTTCTCGGCAGCTGTCACAATGTAACTGTATCCTATTTCCTTTCTCACTCTTTCCCCATCCAAGTCAGCCTATTTATTTGCCCATAACCTAAACAGGTGCCTGCCTAGTGTGGAAGAAAGCAAACCATTTTTCTTTGATTACGTAGAACTGTCATTTCACCTACTTCACAGAATCTCCACGCTTACAGTCCTCTTATCGATAGATTTTATACTTATTATTACACTTGCAAGCCATTTATATGCCACCTCAATCATCCTTGTGCACTGACCATGAAATAAGACTATATGACTCATTAGTAAAAAGCGTGTGTTTTATAGCTCTGGGCTAAAGCACTGGTTTGGTAAAACACAGGTTGCCGGCTGTTCTTTAGGTTGGACTAGATGATCTGCAAAAGACCCTCCCAATCCACACCATTCTGTGTTTCTATGTTTCACATTCACACTCAAAAGACATACAGACTTTGCTCCAGACTGCTAAGGTAAAAGGAGAAAAAAACACCACCCTTTCTCATGCAAGCCACACAAATATATGAAACAAAATATATGAAATGACGCTCACACGTATCTCAACCGCATGTTTACACCACACCCTGGAGCTGGCAGCAGAGATGTTGAACTCTGTGCCAGCATGCAGTATTTTGTTTCAGAAGTTTGTTTTTCCAAACTAGACTTTGTAGAAATGCTGAGGCTATGAACTACTGTGTTAAAGTTTGTCAAAATGAACAGGTAAAAAAATCATCCCATTATATCCTTCAATAAAATCTTAGTTACTTCGAACGATGAGCCCAACAAAATGGGTCACTCATTTTAGTATATTTTGTACAAAACAAAAGATCCAAAAGTTTGGAACTTAATAAATTAAGTGTTATTACAAACAACATGCAATTACTAAGCAATGGTTTTTGCAAGAGTTACTTAAAAATATGAATATATAATTTAATATTTTACAGTTATGTCAAAGTGATACTCATTTTTCTTTGCCTTAAAAATCTATGAACCATGAACTCTTCCACATTAAGCTAAACATGCTAGTCACATCCAGAAGGTTTTAAGATAAAAAAGTATCAACGTTTATGGATTAATTAAAAAAACCCTAACCTTAAGTATTTAATGTTGAGAATCTCAGTGTGCTATAGGATATCTTAGGAGCTCAATTGATCCAAATGATTCACAGGAACAAGTAGTTCCTGATCTAACAAACTTAGCTTATTTCAGATAGTAATTTATAAACTGAAGAACATCCTACCCATGTGGCTTCCTTCTGTTTTACAGACTTTGTATTAACTAAGCTTGTGACATTGTATTGATCACTTACCAGCAATACAGCTGCTTAGGAAGCAGAGGAATGAACCCATCCCAACCTCCAGCCAAAGATCAGGTTAGTCTACATCCATATTTGTATTTTTGAAAATATTTGTGTTAATGTTACCTTCTACAGAAAAGAGAAGATTTGAAAACTATCTTCTCATGGGAAATAGAGAGTCACCATCTTTCAGGGGTCAGTGCTTATGAATGTTTAGTGTGACATCAAGAAAAGTCCATCCTAGCACATGACAAAGTAAAGTGCATGTGTGGGAAGGAAATCAATATAGAGTAGTTGCTCTTTGAAAACTCAGAAAGAAAACATAGGAGTTAAAAATGAACAAGCACCCTGACATAATTAAAAAAAGTCCAAAGCTACTTTTTTAATAGTTGCATTAATTCATGCATTAATTCAATAGCTGCATTAATTTCTGCAGTTGAAGAACTGCAGAAAAGGAATGAATTTTAAAACATATAATATCTAGCTTCAAAGTGTGCATTTTAAAAATTGAGTCATTTGCCTACATGACTAAACATTTTTAGAGAATGATTCAATTATTCAAAAGAAAAATCAGTTCCTCTGTACACCTGCCAAGGTGCAAGTTGAACCTTCTGCTCTTTCCTTCCTTCCAAACAGTAACTAACCTAGTAGTTCAGGTGCTAAAGAAGTCACAGGATGTTACAGAACTTAAAGATAATAAAGGACTTAGAAAATATATGCACTAGGAATATTTTATGGATACGCTATACACAAAAAGTTACACTAGCAAAAGAGCATTTTTGACAGAATGAAAGCAACAGCCTTAACAAGCAAACCAAGCTAAACTAAAAGAGGAGTTGCTGGTATTACTGTACTATTATTCTCAAGTTAGTGCCTGTCTTTTGAAGCACAGTTATTAATTATGTACATGCATTTATTTGACCACATCCTGTGGTGAAGTAACTTATCTTAAAGTGCTTTAAACCTGGCATGGTCATAGGCCAGATCCAACTTTGTTTTAGACGACTGGTGTATACATCAATCCCATCTCTGCCATATCATTCTCTCCCCAACACCTGCGACTTTTTCCCACAAGCAGATCCAGCATACACATTATCTTCCAAATAAAGAGGGATAAGAGAAACTAAGGAAACCATAACTGCAGGAGTGTTGGGTGCAAGGGAAAAACTGAAGACAGGCTGGGTAGAGGGCTGGAGGAACCTGTGCTAGGTACCTGACATATGCTACCACCATGTGCAGCCTCGTAGGGAAAAAACCCCAAAACCATGCTGTGCAGTGTGGAAAGCCAGAAGAAAACATTATCAGCTGAGGGTGCTCAGTCTGGGGAGTGGCCTGTGTGTGACAGGAGGATAAGCAGATCTTTGCTGGAGGCTGAAGGTAGAGGAAGCACCCTATTACATGGGGGAGAAAGACGTTTACTTATTACTAATTTCAAGGCTCTTACGACAAATGCTAACTTAAGCCACAGTAACTCCATTATGTTTTCTCACGTGTTTGTAATCTGCAATTGCATTACAAGCTGTGCTGGTAACACCTGTATCAGTCAGGGATTAAACTTCCACAGGAACCCTTCTGTTCCTGGGGTTGAATAAGGGCGGTGAATAAGCTCTCTAGTATCAACACTAACACACTTATAAAGTGCAATTTATTTAGAACTTCTCATCCTCTTTTTTCTACAGCATAAGGAAAACACTATACACTTTTGTCTTTTTTTTTCCCCAAAAAAGCCAAACTAGAAAGTCTGCTATCTTCTTAACAACTAGTAAATCACTGAAATGCAGTTTTCTGGTCTTGCACGCTAAATTCTGTAGAGGACCTAGTAGCAGAATGCAATTCTGAAAGTGGCTAATTAGCTTGTAGGGAGCTCCAGAATTGGGGATAACTCTTAATTTGCAAAGCTTCCAAATAGAACGTAATGCCTTTATAAAAATGTTTAACAAATAAAACCTGCAAGCAGATGACATCTCTCATATTTCTTATACAGGTCTCTGTAGCATTTGAAAAAAAAATAACATGAAAGCATTGCTACGATCAACATAAAATATGTTGTTCCCCTCACAGTTGTAAGGGTTCACATTGCACATTTCACTGCTGATCATCTAAAAAATGGCCTAATGTGTTTAATTGTTGGCAGAAATGGAAAATTCTAAGGTTCAATATACAGAAGGAAGGTGAATTACAGGATTTTTGGAACAGAAAATACATGAACTAAACCATCTGGCTCCTTAGCCTCAGTTTTCCCTACCAATGTACAAAACTAGTAAAAAAAAACCCAAAAAAGGTGAAAGGGTAGTAGGAGATGGGATGAGCTGTCTGTCCTTCTAACTGGGACCAGCTACCCTGAAACAGAGCTTTGATTTTTATTGCAGCACACACCTAAAAGTCAAACCTCATTATCTTTCCCAACTCAAGGCAGCTTCTACCGTGCAGATACTTGTCTGCTTAAAAAAAAAAAAAATTAAATTACATATCTGCACCATGAAGAACCGAGCTGTGAAGAATTAATCAGCACAAACAAATTTAATGAGAAATATACACAGCACAAGAATGACTTTACCTGTTCAATAGGCAATATGTTGGCAACAGCAAGAGTAAATAATGAACCTAGCCTGTCACCAAGCCAAAGGACCTCACTTATTTCTACTACTATTGGTTAAAATGTAATTAAGAATCCTCTGGGAACTATATAAAAATACAGTCATTCTTCAACATAAGTTGACTAACTCAGTTGAGTCTAACATAAAAGGAGATGTAATACTTGGTAGTTACTGTCTCTTGACTGAAATGCAAGTGGAATAGTTATAATTTGCATTATCTGTCAAGATCATTTGAACCGAAACTGACAGTAATCATGTGGTAGTGGTGCATGTGGATAGTTCAAAGGTAACTGAAAAGAGATTTTCAAATTCAGATTTTGCTGTGGTTTCACCTTAACATTCAGACTTCCAAACACCCAAATTCACCAATGAAGCTGAAATCATGCCATACACATAACACTTAACAAAAGAATGGAACTGAGGCAGTCAGAAAAGGTACAGAATAACACTTCTTTTATGGCTCATGTAAGATTATGAAAGAATCAGATTATCCATTTTTTAAGCAATTCACACAGTCTGCAAAAATATGCATAAGAACTGCAATTCTAACAAGAACACAGAAGTTAAAACACAAGTATGGATCTATCGTGCTGAATTAAAAAGTAATCACTTCATACATACTAACAGAACAAAAGAAAAATTCTGAAAAGATAGCAGCAGTAAAACGTACTTACTTGGTGTGAAAGCAAATCTGTGCTTACATAATTCACAGTATTCTTTTCTGCTGTGTTTAAGCCACTGAACTAAGCTGCAATAAAAAGTGATCATATTAATACACAGTATTACACCTCTCCAACTTATCCCTTCATTACGGAAAAAACCACCAATTCTCTGTTTTCAAACATAAATCAGGGTATCGATACTATCAAGCAGGACTTAAAATTAGCATGTTTATTAAGTCCATTTAGGCCAACAGGTAAGTTTCAAAGAGTAAAAAAGGTAAGCTTACTGTGAGTAACAGCGACTCTTTAGTTACATCACTTACATTACTGATAAATTACATTCTCTGAGTACATTACTGAAAAGGCTAATGATAACAACTCAAAGCACAGATCCCAAGATGGACACCTACTAGTGACCCCAATCCTTACAAGTATTTCAAGATATGACACATATACACGTATGGCTAAGATTCAGACTCTTCTATTTGTGAAAGAATATCTATTAAAATACCATCAAAAGGAACACGTGCTATAGACCAGAATGAGTTTTCACTTTAGCATTTCCCTGATCAAACATACACCTCAAAATGACCAAAAAGTACTAGGGTATTTTTATTTCTTGCTATGAGGTTACATATTCTTTTTATTCACAACTATAAGTGGGCAGAAAAAAAACCCAATATACTGATTTTTCTGCTTAGTTTTCATAAAGCTGACATACAAACAGAACTGTAGTCCTGAATACAAACAATTATCAGTATTTCTTTTTCATATATAATTACTAAACTGTAATGAGCCATCATGTAAAAAAACATCAAAACCCCTAACGCATTTCCAATTAAAATTGGGTTTTCTTACTACTTACTTGTATTATTTTTAGAAACATGCTAATGTGTTTTATTAAAAAAGTTAAAACCCCCACAAATGCAGAACTCACCATTCCTGATGAATAAATTTAATACTGCCAGTACACACACATGGATGATACAGGGGTTTCTCAGGAGTTCCTTCAGACCGACAGACTCTGCATATATCTGCTGACAAGGACATAAAGCTTATTACACTACTGTTTAAAGAACTCAAATTTACAAGACAAATTGTACAATTAAATTCTAGAAAGCTTGCCATGTAGCAAAATGAAGCCAGAATAAATTGAAAGAGGATGAAAGAGAGATTTCATCTGATGCAAGACACGAAGACAGAGAGATCACCAGAAAAAGCAACGAGAATGTTATCTGCCTGGTCACATTATAAAACCCCCAAACCATGTCTTATTATGTTTTTAAGTTTTCTAGGAAATAGACACAGTAAAACTACACGCAGAGGTGTTTTTTGACTAAGTTATCAATAAAATAACATATAGATTGTTAAGGATAATCTTCCTGGAAGTGGAGACTTTGAAAAGAAAAAATTCCATCTGAGTTTTGAACAACTTAAAAGCAAGGCTGAGCAGAAGAGATTTACTAATGTTTACTTAAATGTGCTGTTTGCTGTTCTTGAATCTAACATGGATGTTCGTTCGTGCTCTATATGAAAGGGAAAAGACCCCATCATAATAAACAGAAATAGGTGTTTTGTGAGTTTGCTACCTGAGCTGAATAAAGCCATCCATTTAGCAGTCTACAGTCTAGTCACAAGAGGAAAGACATTTTCTATTTCTTATTTCATAGTTTCAATATCAACAATATTTCAATAGATCCTGCACCTTCTATGTTCTCTTTTTTTGATATTTTCTTACAGCTAAAGACTGCAAGATGCTTGTGGGCAAAGAATTGAGTGTAAACCTCTCCCTCTAAAGAACAGATGCCTACTTTAATACCATTCAGTTATCCAGAGCATTTAAACACACAATGAAGTATAAATAAAAATCAAGCATTTTGTTTGCTTATTGACAGATGCATGGTATCTTCCCTTTATTCCTCCTCCTACTTCATTAAGTAAATGAACATAAAATGTCCATTTTTATAGAAGATTTAAGTTTTGGATTTTCTCTTCTGTTAATTATTTCTCTATCAACTGCCACTCAGCAAACCCGCAAGAGCGTAACAGATATGCATCAGAGATCTTTGTTAGAAAAATACCAACTTAAAGTACTGGTGTAAGGACACTGAAGACATGCAATTTCAAGTCTGAGTCACCCATCCTCTTTCTTGGTTGAAACCTCCAAAAGTTAATGTTTTTCTACAAAAAGTTCTAAAAGGTACCAAACATTAAAATATTAATGTTTTTCTATAAAGAGGTCACAAAATGACCATATCCATAGTTCACATGGTCTTAGAACAGTTTTGACAAGTAAAGCATAAGAATTTAAGTGATTACAAAGAAAAAGAAATAATCTTCTATCTATGAGAGAGATTTGAATTCACTCATGTAGGCCAAAAACCTAGAATTAACAGAAGCACGTATTAAATACCACAACAATGACGCTACAGAGAGACATAAAGAGAACTTCCATCACAGCCATTATCAAGCAACAAATCGCTGCAAACACCGAGCGCCCCTGGTTTCTCTGCCAATGAGAACGACCAGAACCGCTACTTCACCTCACAAATGATTCTTTTATCACAGAGAGAATTTCCCAATGGCTGCACAGGACAGGTCTCTTCAACTGACAGGCAGGTTCTACCCACTAGCTGTGGCATGCCTGCTGTCCTCCAGCATTCGTTCAAACACACCTATTTCATTACAGTAAGCTGGCAACTTGGTACACTGGATCAGCCTCAGAAAGGGTCAGACACGCACTAACGTGCATGTGAAACTGCTGCTTTAAGAATACTCTCTGGCACCAAAGACAGCAAGCACACTGTTCTCTGACAGACCCCCATAGCTCTCCGAACCCACTCATTAATGGTCCATTGGATTTCACAGCAGATTGTTCACTTGTTCTCAAGACTGTTGGGAAAAAGCATAATTTGCTTTACTGAAAGCAAATAGAGTCTTTATTTGGAAAAGGATTTCCTCTGATAGCTTACTAAAATAATTCAAGTCTAAACATTATTTTTTTCAAAGGCTATGAGAACTTCTAGTCACCCTTGTTTTATAAATCCAAATAAACATATACGAGAGTAACAACCTAGACTGTTAAGAAGTAGACAGCTTCAAATCAATAAACCCCACTAAGGGTCAATATGTAAAGCTATGCACCTTATGACCTACCGTCATATTCAGAGGTAATGACATTGTGTAATAGATGCTATTTTTCTACTTGCACACACACTTTGCATCCTGTTAATCATGCATATGTTTTGGAAAGCGTGACCTTGGGTAATATAGTTCTTTTTTGTTCCCCTAGAGAATTATTCTCTGCCTGTCACCTCTCTAACTGAATGTCCTCACTGTAATATCCAGAAGTGAAGATTACGTTATGGTATCTGTTTTTTTCAGGTGCTATAGAGACACGACTCTCACACTCATTCCAAGGAGAAGCTGCCACTTCGGTCTGATCGTTATTACCCTGAACTGCCCCTTACCTGAGCTTTCAGCATTCAGTTTTCTAGCTCCACAATACAATTCAGTCAAGGACAAACCCCAACAAATACACAATGGCCGTAATATTGTTAATGAGCTACCAATAATTAGGAAAGCCCGTCTGACACTTTGTAGCAGAAATTCAGGCACGCAGTACTATCAAAGTACGTATTTCCTCTTCCTTAAGGCACAAATGCAGTCTTTACTGCTGCTGCTAGTGTTCAAAGCTTTCTAACCTTGGGAATTCTCTTCAGCGTTCTGGCAAGCGTTGTGCAATTCTAATAGTGGGAACTGAAGTTTGAAACTGTAGAAGAAGTTGTAACATTCTAGGGGTATTTATGGAAAGTGAGTATATAGACCTTCATCCTACCACTCAGAGCTTTTGAAGGTAACATTGATAAGGCTACAATACAATATCTAAGGCTACATGTGTATGTGTTTATATATCTATTTAAACAGAAAAGTCCAAATTCCAAATGTAGAGTTTAACACGAAGGTTTAGTTAAAGGAGACAACACCTTAAGATGTAACTAACAGCCCCCTCTTCTTTCTATTCCTGGTCTCTCTGTTCACCAAGTTAAGCCCTGTAAAAGCAGGTATCATCAAAGACTACCACTGTTGACAGCCTGTAACAAATTATCAGCTATGCTGTTTGAATTAAATCCACTGAGACGGATTTACCAGCTACTAGAGTGGTGGGCACTCAGCTGGTCTTTTCTGAGTATCCACGTCACAGTTTGCTACAATCCAGATTTTTCTGGGCAACCAGAGGCCAAGCAATCAAAGTCTGACATTGTTAATTTCATCAGTATAAGTAACTGTTCGGTCTACAGGGGCACGACAGATTTGCAGCAAGCAGTTTTAAAGGTAGTTAGATTAAAAAAAGTTTGCTAAAACATCTGTTCTCACAAGTACTAAAGATGTCTACAGCACAACCCAATGGACATTTTTACAAAGGTGCTGTCTTATTTCATCCGGTGTTTCATGTTCTTCCAGCTTTTTTCTTTCTAATCCTCTCAAACTGGAAAGTCAAGTGCCTTCAGATAAAAAAAGCTACATTCGAAATGATGCCAAAGTAACAAAAGCCAAGACACAAAACCCTTCCCTTGGAACTGCCTTGCTACTGCAACATATATTTGTAGTTATTGCTTAAGATGACAAACAAAGCTCAAACACTCCAAGAAACATAGCACAACACACATCGTTTATTTATTTTGGTTCACACTACAATATGACGTCCTGGTTTATGAAAGCTCTGCATTCTCAGCTTGAGCTACATAGTTCCTCAACATCATCTGAGCAGAGCAAAACTGCTGATTAAACATATCCACACTTGGTCTCCAGTAAAGCAATACTCGTAAAAAAAGGAAACTACGCATTAAAAAAACATGACTATTATCTCTTTAACAACTTCTTTTTTTAAAATGAGGTAAGTTACTATGTATTAGAGAGACGGAAGAGACGGAGAAACGTGCCAGTTCCTGCATCGCTTCACCATTTCAATCTTCCAAATNCAGCATGTGTAACAAAGCCAACCTTGCCAAAGAAGCAGCAGCAGATAAAGCCGCTATTATTATTATTACACAGCTGAAAGCGTAAATTTAAGACCCGCGAAGTTGCGGGAGTGGATATTGCAGGACCTCCTCCGGGCGGCCCCTTCCACTGTGNGCGGACGGGCCCGGCGGAGACGGCGGAGGAGGGGCCCGGGCACCTGCAACCCCGGTAAGGCAAAGCCCCTCCGGGCGTAAACAGCCCCCGCCCAGCCCAGCCGGCTACCGGGCAGCGCGTCGCCCCCAACACCCGCCTCTGCCCTCCCCCTGGCAGGCAGCGCGGGCAGAGGCGCCGCCGGCCCCGGGTCGCGGAGGTGGGCGGCGAGAGCGCGGTACCTTCCTCGGCGGTCTCCATCTTGTCGGGCTGACGCAGCGCCGGGCGAGCGGGTGGTGTGACCGCGGGGGGCGGGGCCGCGCGGCCCGGCGGCGCCGG
>VXBH01004946.1:1715466-1823183 GCA_013400035.1 Rynchops niger
CGCCGCTCCCGCTGGCGGGCGCCCCCTGGCGGAGCGGAGGGGGCCGGAGCCCAGGGGGTTTCTGATGGCCCTGGAAACAGCCTTCCTCCTCCTCTTTTTATTCTTCCTCTTCCTTCTCCTCCTCCTTTTCTTCTTCCTTCTCCTTCTCCTCCTCCTTTTCTTCCTTCGCCTCCTTTTTCTTCTCCTCCTCCTCCTCAGGGGGCAGCCGTTACTGTCCTCTCCTTCAGATCCCACCTCTCACCTTCCCGAGCCTGACCTTTCCAACAGAACTAATAAACTTTTCGGTAAAACACCAAAAAAAAAAAAAATCTCTTTTCAGCTTAATCATTTATGTGTTGGGGTCTCGCTGGCATAAGTAGCGGAGGCAGCGTAGGTTGAAACTTTGTACTCTGCCCGCTGCGCAGAAAGTTCTCAGGTGGTCTCTGGCGAGTGGGCAAGAATCTTATTAAGGAAGAAAACAGAAGTTCATTGTAATAAGGGTAAACAGAAATTCTATACTGATGAAACACACGTGTGCATTATGTTAGTTTTTCATTGTGGCAGCTATCTTAACCCCCTCTAGTTGATCAACGAGGTGTAGCAGCTTCCAGCTCTCTTTGACATATGACCCTTTGTCACCAACCACTCATTAAATCCTCTGCAGTAAGGCTCCGGCCGTGGCGTCAGCGGTAGAGTGGGTGGTAGTTCAAGTCCAGATTAAAAGTGCAGAGGTGGCGCGTGCCCAGGGTACAGCTTTATAACTCTTTTTTCCTCAACTTTAACCATGTTAGTACCTTCAAGATGACCTTCTTCAAGCACCAGAGCTGCTTGTGGAATATATGATACTGGCCTGCGTGAGGAAAAAAAAAAAAATGCAGGGAAATGTGAAGGCGTGGTGTGGCTCTCCAGAGGCTGTATATTTACAGTAAAGTGCTGCAATAAAACACGCGGGCTACGATATCACATTCGTCTCTCCTGTGTCCTCCCTCTCAGAAAGGCAAGGTGAAAAACCTCACACTTAGAACTTTAAAAATAACCCCAGTTTATTTTAAAAGTAAGCTCACTTTCTAATTGACAAATTATCCTGGCATATTAATAAAGTGCCAGCATAGACTGAGAATATGAGAAATGCCAGTATATTCAATTTGTCTGAACAAGGAAAAATTGATGAAAAAAAAACATGAAAAAACCAAGTCATGGCACTTCAATTTCCAAGTACATTTGTAATTACCACTGTTTATTTCACAAACATGTAACCATTGTTGTTACTCTGTTGTGATAAATATAAATTAAATGTCATGTAAAAAGTCTCTAAATTATCATTTGCATTAAAAAGGCCATTGCATGATTAATGTGTATAATTCTCCAATTTCAGTCTTTCATGGTAGACTTTTTTAAATTAGATGAAAGCTTTTGAAATAAGTCGTTATATGTTACCAGTGAATAATTTCATCCTTCTTGGTGGTTTTTGGTGAACATATTATTAGTCCTCACCTATTTGGTAATAGGTGCTCTTCCTCTAACAAATACCCACAGCTTAAGTTGTTTTTAATTTTTAAAATGTTAGGAGATTGTTATTCGTTTCTGACTGTCATCAAGTTCACAGGTACTGAACAAACATACTGGGAAAAAAACGTCTGCTCCAAATAAGTTATTACCTGGATAACAGAGGAAATATGGAAATTTTTCAGGTGGAAACCAAAGACAGCAATAGATGTACCTCCAAATCACTGAAGGTCATGGCAAAAGGAAGGGCATATTTAGAGGCGGTGTGAGGATCAGAAAAAAGACAAAATTCTTTTGAAGGTGGTTTTATTTTGGGAAAACATTTTGGTTTTGTAACATTTAAATGCTTAGAAAAATATATGGTAATTTTTTCAAAAGTTCTCTTAAGAGAATACACAATAAATATTGCAAAATTGAAACTTTCCAGCATTTGTACTATGACATTTCCATCTTTTCTCCCATTTTAAAATTACTTCATGAAAATTATTCCCTTACACTTCTAGAGTTATTTTGAAAGTTTGGAGCATTGAAAAAGCCAAACAGCAAAAGTTAATGCTTTTCACTTTTTCTTTATCTGAATAATCCAAAATTTATTTATTTTCTTAACCAGNGAGCCTGACCTTTCCAACAGAACTAATAAACTTTTCGGTAAAACACCAAAAAAAAAAAAAATCTCTTTTCAGCTTAATCATTTATGTGTTGGGGTCTCGCTGGCATAAGTAGCGGAGGCAGCGTAGGTTGAAACTTTGTACTCTGCCCGCTGCGCAGAAAGTTCTCAGGTGGTCTCTGGCGAGTGGGCAAGAATCTTATTAAGGAAGAAAACAGAAGTTCATTGTAATAAGGGTAAACAGAAATTCTATAGTGATGAAACACACGTGTGCATTATGTTAGTTTTTCATTGTGGCAGCTATCTTAACCCCCTCTAGTTGATCAACGAGGTGTAGCAGCTTCCAGCTCTCTTTGACATATGACCCTTTGTCACCAACCACTCATTAAATCCTCTGCAGTAAGGCTCCGGCCGTGGCGTCAGCGGTAGAGTGGGTGGTAGTTCAAGTCCAGATTAAAAGTGCAGAGGTGGCGCGTGCCCAGGGTACAGCTTTATAACTCTTTTTTCCTCAACTTTAACCATGTTAGTACCTTCAAGATGACCTTCTTCAAGCACCAGAGCTGCTTGTGGAATATATGATACTGGCCTGCGTGAGGAAAAAAAAAAAAATGCAGGGAAATGTGAAGGCGTGGTGTGGCTCTCCAGAGGCTGTATATTTACAGTAAAGTGCTGCAATAAAACACGCGGGCTACGATATCACATTCGTCTCTCCTGTGTCCTCCCTCTCAGAAAGGCAAGGTGAAAAACCTCACACTTAGAACTTTAAAAATAACCCCAGTTTATTTTAAAAGTAAGCTCACTTTCTAATTGACAAATTATCCTGGCATATTAATAAAGTGCCAGCATAGACTGAGAATATGAGAAATGCCAGTATATTCAATTTGTCTGAACAAGGAAAAATTGATGAAAAAAAAACATGAAAAAACCAAGTCATGGCACTTCAATTTCCAAGTACATTTGTAATTACCACTGTTTATTTCACAAACATGTAACCATTGTTGTTACTCTGTTGTGATAAATATAAATTAAATGTCATGTAAAAAGTCTCTAAATTATCATTCGCATTAAAAAGGCCATTGCATGATTAATGTGTATAATTCTCCAATTTCAGTCTTTCATGGTAGACTTTTTTAAATTAGATGAAAGCTTTTGAAATAAGTCGTTATATGTTACCAGTGAATAATTTCATCCTTCTTGGTGGTTTTTGGTGAACATATTATTAGTCCTCACCTATTTGGTAATAGGTGCTCTTCCTGTAACAAATACCCACAGCTTAAGTTGTTTTTAATTTTTAAAATGTTAGGAGATTGTTATTCGTTTCTGACTGTCATCAAGTTCACAGGTACTGAACAAACATACTGGGAAAAAAACGTCTGCTCCAAATAAGTTATTACCTGGATAACAGAGGAAATATGGAAATTTTTCAGGTGGAAACCAAAGACAGCAATAGATGTACCTCCAAATCACTGAAGGTCATGGCAAAAGGAAGGGCATATTTAGAGGCGGTGTGAGGATCAGAAAAAAGACAAAATTCTTTTGAAGGTGGTTTTATTTTGGGAAAACATTTTGGTTTTGTAACATTTAAATGCTTAGAAAAATATATGGTAATTTTTTCAAAAGTTCTCTTAAGAGAATACACAATAAATATTGCAAAATTGAAACTTTCCAGCATTTGTACTATGACATTTCCATCTTTTCTCCCATTTTAAAATTACTTCATGAAAATTATTCCCTTACACTTCTAGAGTTATTTTGAAAGTTTGGAGCATTGAAAAAGCCAAACAGCAAAAGTTAATGCTTTTCACTTTTTCTTTATCTGAATAATCCAAAATTTATTTATTTTCTTAACCAGTTGCTTGGTTTTTTTCAGCACTGTCCTGTTTTTTTTCCTCAACTGTCTGCCTGACTCTCACCACAAAAATGGTTCCACTGGTTATAAACAGCAAGTTACAAAAATATGGAAAACATAATGGATTCTCTTAAGGAAAACCAAACGGGTGCCAACTTATCTTAAAAAAATCAGGCAGTATTCGGGGTGAACATGTATCTAGTTCCTAAAGAACTGATGCACCACCACTATGGAGGCCTAGAACTTCAAGCGTTGGATCAGGCTGCCCAGGGAAGTGGTAGAATCATCATCCCTGGAGGTATTTAAAAGACAGGCAGAGAAGATGCTTAGCAACATGGTTTAGTGATGGTTTTTGTCAGTGTTAGGTTGATGGTTGGACTTGATGATCTGAAAACTTTCTTCCAACCTAGACAATTCTATGATTCTATGATTCCATGGCAAGAGAGAAGCTGTTAGAGCAGACACTCTGGTATACAGCACAAAGTATGGCCTACAGAAAAATCAGCCTGGCATAACCAGAAAGCACAAAGGTCTGTGGGCTACAAATCACATGGTGAAAGGCACTGCCACCCTGGATCTTCCCTGGCAGTCCTTCCTTTGGAGGACGTGCTCCCTTGTGACTGGCCATTTTTCCACCACATCTCATATGGCTGCCCCTAACTAGCAGGCAGCTGCTTCTGTGACAGTGGGTTCCTGTCTCAGAGACAGAGAGAAGTAGTCTCAAAAGTACTGCATATGCAATGTTTACTGCTGCACCGGGAGAATGGCCCAGGCCATTGGATTGATGCGACATACTGACTTTGAAGCCTCGGTATTGACCGATGTGTTTCCTTTCAGCTGGTGTTTGCTTCTTACCGAACCTAGGCTAGGATTAGGAGCTACCTGACGAATCAAACTTCCTGAATGAAAATGTGACTTGTGATTCATGTTTTGCACACCTGCTGTATGCTATAAATGGTGTAGCAGTACTGCACTGGACGTACATCTAAGGATGGACATAATGGCTCAGCACCATCAGAGACAGCCATGATATAGGCTCCACATCTGCTTATTTTAGAAAATATTCCTGAGGAGGTGCTTGGCTATGCACCAGGGTTTGTTCTATGGATTATTAATGTTTCAACCAGGAAAGAAACTATGTCTGCTACTGTTTTCGGTGAGAGGTGAGGTTCTGCTAAAGTGTAAAAAACCTAGTCTAAAATGATATTACGGGAGAAATCACTGTTGAATAGGTTTGACTGAGAAGAAAATCAAGGCTGTTTCTCTATGTTGAGATTTCAAGAAGCTAGGTAATACTTGGCTGATTGACACATATCCATTTCCATGCTTTAAAGAAATATTTGCAGAACTTCACAACTCTTCTCAAGATCTGCAGAAGGTCATCACTAAGTTACATTGCTGAAATGCAGCAGGGATCTTTTCACATGTATTCGTTGCAGTGGATTTTCTGTTTAAAACATAGGCCCTATCAACTTGGTGAGATCCCACTGTCACGCCGAGAGTGGAGCCAATGGCCATTAACCAGGTAGGTGTTAACCTACCCGGGATTCAGAGCTCTGTAGCTGCTGTTGCTCAGTGAAGGACTCCTGGGTTCAAAACAAAAAAAAAAAAAGGGCTGTATTTGTCTTCCAGAATATCCTGTGCCTAATAACTGTGGTATCATTTGAGACATATGGTTCTTTACCTAAAACACTTCCATCAACCTCAGGTGAACCTTTTACATAGTTAGATGGTGTCATTAGATTAGAGTGATTTTTTATTTTTTTTTCTTCACAGTTCTTGTTCTCCTTGGTAATAGAGGGTGTTGTGTGAAACACATTACCATTGTCAAGTGACTGCGTGTAAGTTCTTCTGAGGACATGTTGGTTCTCATGTCTTTAAACACCTGTGAAAATATCCTTACAGATCCCAGCAGGTAGCGACTATCCTCAGTATTTAGCAGGAACAATATTATTTTGCCAGAAACCTTTTTCTTGACCTTCCAGATGTTATTGGAGGTTAGGACTGCCAACCAAATTAAACTGAACTCCTCAGGGCAGGATTCAGTTCTATTTCATTTAAAACTGTGAGCATTGCCAACAAGAAAACATGTGTATTGTGAATGATCCACGTAGTCACTACAGATACTTTCTACAACGATACCTATGTTACTGCCTCTGCTTCTCCTGCACTGACTAGGAGGGAAATAAAGAAGGGCTTAGGTTTCTAATGAATTGTTGTTATTTTTTCTCAAACATTTTCAGCAACAGGAAAAAAGTATGGGTGTTGTCTTGGCCAGAGAAAAGTAAGCGATGGTCTAAAGATCAGAGTTATTATGGGTTGATTGGAGTCGATGACCTCTGTTTTATGAGGTTGTCTGATTTCTGCAGTAACTTTCACTTCACTGTAGCTTGCACACTGAGGATCTGGGCATAAACCCCAGATTTGCTTGTTTCCCTATGGCAATAATGCATTTGCTGTGTGTACAGACTTTACTGTAGGATCAGGGAGGACTGTTAAGAAACCATTTAATGCTTTTGATGTCTAACAGGGAGAGCAAAATGCTTGGCTCAGTGAAATAGATTTTCAGTTGGGTGACTGACATGGAACATCAAACACATTTACTACTCAGAAGCTATATTGTCTTGGCTCTTCTTTGTGAATCAGTTAAATGTTTTGTTTTACTCGTTTTTTAATGCAGTCATCATGTCAGATGGGCCTCTGCCAGGGCCTCAGCCTAGCTAAAGGTGCTAAAGAAAGAGTCATCTAACAAGGATGATGATACACACAGAAACGGCAGTGCATGCTATTTGTTTCCCATGGCTTTGTTCTCAGAGGGTCTGAAGAGTGTCTGAGCACCTCAGCTCAGCGTCCCCATTCAGCTCTGGAGAACTAGCCTATTTGGAATCTGTCCTTTTCAAAGGAGAACCTGTGGAAAAGTCCCTACTTTAGAAGTAAGTGTCTAGTTTATCCCTACTTTAGAAGAAAGAGTCTTCTGAGAGCCTGTATTTTCCAATTCATTATCAGCTGAACCCTGAGAACACAAATTACTGTCAGAAACCAAATTTTATAGTCAGGACTCTCATATTCAGGGTGGCAAATGGGGTTCTCTCTAGTTTTTTTTCCTCTATCTTCAGGTTTTTTCCTTTCCTCTCTTCTCATAATAATCTTCTACCAGGAAGGAAAGCAGGGGTCTTCAAATGCTTTATAGCCTCCTGAGGGGATGCACCGTCTCTACTTTTCTTACACACTCCTGGTCTCCCTGAGACAGTTCCTGATCCTGCTTGTATGGCAGAGAAGGGGTGAATTTATACAGTAAAAAGCAGGGACTTCTCTGGGAGGCCTGAACCTCACAGTCACTTAAAGGAAAGCAAAAGCTCATGCACAACTCTCTCCTCCTCCCCCAACCTCACTCCTGATGGGGGTAAGCTGAAGCTGGGCAAATGGATTTTCTCCTTCTGTATCAGGGTCCTGCCATGCAGGAGTGTGGGAAGAGCAGCCAGAAGCTGTACAGATGCAAAGCATGGTGGAAAGGATTATGGTGAATAGCATGGACAAGATGAGTGTGGCAAATGAGGAGGGGTGTATTTGTACAGGTGGCTAGGACACGGGCTAGAGAGACCAGAAGCCATCAAGAACTGGTAATAGGGGGGAAAACGGGAAAAGGCAAGTATCACAGCCACCCTCAAGGTGAAGTAGGAGTATTCAGGGAGCTACAGGTCACTCAGCCTAATCTCGGTCCACAGGAACATTATGGAACGTGGGGTGAAAGGGTCTCACGGTAGCTGAGACCTGGAGACCAGGAGCAGGAGCATGGGCAGATCCAGAGAGGTGACAGAGCTCCATGGGTAACACAAGAGGGCACCTCTCCTCCAGACCCAGGAGGTGGTCTAGAGACTTTGAGAAGAGGGTAGCAGAGGAGAAGGGGATCTCTGGGGCCTGCAGTGGGCCAGCCAGGCAGTGACCACAGCGGTATGCACCTGGCTGGGGTAATCTGGCAATTTGATGGGCCATGAAATGAGCAGCTGCAGATGCTGGAAAACGTATTGCCTTGAATGCTGCCACCTGATGAAGCCTAATACCTGAGAGCTGCCCCCCCTCAAACCCCTCACTCCNCCAGGTGTCTGAAGCCTTCACCATCTGAAGCAGCATCCTGCACAGCTGACCTGCACCTTGCCACCACTGGTGGCAACTGAACAAGTGAATCACCAGGAGCTGCCAATCTGCTGTCCTGCCTCAGGCTGCCGTATCTTCCTGTATCTTCACTAGAATAACCTCCAGATCATATCCCACAATTCCCAAACACCCTTCAGCTGGGTCAGTCATTGCCTGTGCTCCAGCTGGGTCTGAAGGTGGCTGGGGAGAAAGACCTGAGGACTTAGCACTTCCTCCAGGAGTGCCTGGGCGATGTGCCTGTGGCTCATGGTCTCTGCCTTCAATCAGCTGCAGAAAGTACTACACTCCTTGAGCCCCAGCGAGGAGCAGTCCCAGCTCCTGCCCCAGGGCCTGGCCCTTGTCCCTCTGTTCAGGGTGATGCGGGAAGAATTACCTTATTGATGGGGGCCCAGGTAGGGGTCGCTGTCACCCTGATGCCATTCAGTGAACTTTTGCTTCAAATCTAGGAAATTCCATGGAAAATGCTACCTGGGAGAATGTCCTGTCAGCAGTATCAAGCAGCACAAAGTCAGGAAGAAAGAGAGGGGCTTTAGCTCCCCACCGGGAAGGAGGCAGGGGGCAGGGACAGGGGTGTGGGAGCGCTCCAACACTGACCTACCAAATGGTCTCACGCAAGGAGCCTGTTGCGTGAGCCTGGCCGCAAAGGATTGGATCTAATCTGGCAGCACGACAGCACAGCCCTACTGAGCAGCACATGTATGTGAATCGATGTGTTCTCACCAGCAGCCTTTATCTTGCAATGACAGGAGGAAGTCCAAGTAGGTCAAGAGAGAGGGGACGCAGAGCCATTTAGTTTGTCGAAGCAATTGGGATTGGTGAATGCAGGTGAATTGGAAATCTGTACAGCAAAGCGAGGTTGCGCTTGATTTTCTGCTTTAGATTTTCTTACTGCAGTCCAAAACTGCGTTGTGAAAATTTATGCTTATGTTAAATAAGTTGATGTATTTATGTTAATATATATTTCATGATTATATCTGAAATGTTCCTGGACCTGCAGTGTGCTTTGGATTGGCTTGTAGATTTTGGATGTAGGATCAATTCCAGGCCAGCTATCATGACCAAAAAAGTGTTGAATTTAGCCTGTCACTGAAAGACACATGAGAAGACAGACATTAAAGACCTCTTTCTGTTTTTGAAAACCCATATTTATAATATGCAGAGCAACAAGCCATTTACTAAAATGTAATTACAGTTCAGTCACTTTTCCATCTATTTCTCCGTCACACTTTTCCTACCTGCTACATTCCAGTTGCTGTGTTGGTCTCTGTCAACTTCTCAAAGGTATTTACTAGTGTCCTGCACTTTATTATCACATATAATCACAGACACGCAGTAAGATTCTTTGCCTAATCATTTTCTGTTATTTAATATGACCATATTTTAATGCAAGTTGGAAGCTGAAAGATACAAATTTTCACTCACCTGGATGTCCATCCTAAATCCATTGTACTTACAAAATCACCATACGTATTTAGTGTTGTGCTCCATGGGCAAATCAAAGTCCCTCCAGGAACCCAGGGAATAAAGTGACTGGGGCCTTGGGAAAGCAGTGTGCATTGTAGGACTGGGTCCTCTACTGGCTTGCCTTCTTCTTCAGCATCTCAGTCAAGCTGGAAGAAAAAACATATATTTCTTGTTTTCAGAAAAAAACAAATCCAGAAAAAAATGTATTTTCTTCTTTGTAAAATTTGCATTTAAGATAATTGGAGAGCCATTTAGTACAAGAGAAAAGAAAGTTACAAGTGTGACAAGGAGATTATAATTGTTGGCTTTCACCTGCTGTTGGGAGATCACAGAAAGAAAGAGTTCCTCAAAAAGATACTGTATCTAAAGAATACAAAGAAATTGTAATTCCTGCCTGCCTTTGAAATCTGCAGATTCTCTGGGAGGTTTCTACTACATGACTGCCAGCAGTTCAGCTGCCTGAAAGATGAATGTAAACACATGAGAAATTACTCTGAACTGGACCCAGGTGAAACGTGCAGAATCCAGTTTGCATTTAGGGAAACCAGTTGCTTCCCAAACTTCACAAATCCTTTTTATCCCATCAAAGCATAAAACATAAACCAGGCCTTTTAACAAACTTATATTATAAAAGCATCTTGTGTGGTAATGAAGAGCCTTAATTACAAATGCCAAGGCATGAGTCTGTTGTTTAATTTCTGACTTTCTATTTGCATAATTCACAAGTTCTCTGAGGAATGTGCAGTTTCATGGCTGTTCTTCTGAGTCATGCTATATTTGCTCTCAACTCACATAATATGTGTTTGTCCCTGGGAACTCATTTAGCTCTCAGAGCTTTAAGTTTGAAAATATTAGCATTTATGTCTTTTCTCACAGGAAAGAACTTACCATGATTGTTGCATAATATACAGAAATGGCTGTGCTCAGATGAACCATGGGTTTTAACTCTGAGGAACTGAAATGAGCTGGCTGTGACTTTTTTAAGGATAAATACATATCATCAGAAAAATACACGTGATCGAAACTCAGTTTTGGTGCCACTTTTGAAGAAATTTCAGGGGAAGAGATCACTAGCAGGCACCGACTTCTGCTTAAAATCAGAGAGGGAGTGTTGGGATAGCTAATAGTTTACTGGTATCTGACTGGAACGAGAGGAATCAGGCTTCTGGTTCCTGTTTACATGAAAACAGAAGTGGCTGTACAAAGGTAGGGTGTCCCAGAGAAGACAGAAGGTAAGAAGTAGCCATGTGGGTGGCAGTGTCCACATGAATGGGCATTGTAGAGCAGTAGCCTGAATATGCATCTCTGACCTAGCATATTTATCTTAAATCTTCAAGGCTATAGTGAGGGCATATGTCTTGGATAGAAAGTCCTGGGTCTTTCTTTCAGGACCAGCCGATCCAAGACTTCCTCCCACAGTGTTATTGCTACCTCCTTTATATCCAAGTTTTATTTTTTGTGTGAACATTCAGACAAATGCTAACCCATTAATGTCAATCTATCACTCTCTCATGAGAAAGCATATGTGATGGTAGAGATGAACTGTGAATTTCTTCTGCGGAGAAGATGGTTAATTTCCCTTTTTTCCCTCCCCCTGCTTTATACAGATAACAAGCCCTGAAGATCATCCACACCCTGGAGAACTTGTTCATTGTTTGTATCTGGGCTTACAAGAAGGTTTGCACAAGGAGGAAAGGAAACCCGCTGGGGTCTGGCTTGGTAGAAGCAAGTGGTGAATTCACTCAAAAAAATGGATCTTGGCTCCCCACGCAAACCTACAAGCAAGCTGGGAGATCTGACGAAGCTAATAAGTTGTGGTACAGGCTGTTGGTCTCTTTGAAGAGAGGCAGGTGACTGGGGTTTTGATTCCAGCTTGCTGGGGAAGGGTTTCAGGTTTGGGTTGATTTTTTCCTCCTGAACCAGGAGAACAGGCTGTAGTGAACAGCCAAGTTTGGCCTGAGGTCTGAGCTGCAGCTCAAGGCAGGGCTCTGGAAGGGGCCTGACTTACAGTAGCTGCTGTGTCAAGTACAGACAGACAGGCTCCATAGCTTTCTGGGAAAAAAAAAAAAGGGAAAACCAAAACACTTGAGAGAGGAACCTTGCAAAGGATTGCATAAGGTGGCCCTAAGCTTTTTGCCTTATGGGCCCCCTCATTGTGGGTCTGTCAGGTACCTGAGATCCATTTGTTTCAGACCAGAAGGAAGCAGTATGTTGGAAATTGTCTTGACTGAAGGTGGTAATATCATCTCTGTAACAGCAAATCTGATAAGTTTAGTGCCTATGCTCATGCTTTTATCCTTGCTGAAATCTCCAGTTTGAAACTCGCAGCTCACAAATGAGCTGTGGAAGAGCAAGCCTGGGAGTTCCCTCTGTTGTCAGAGCCGCTACAGCACAAATAGCCCTTACAAATGTTTTAACTGTCCAGTGGGCAGGGGCAGATGACGACCAGGTGGGCAGGGGGAAACAACCTCTTCCACATGATGCCACACGCAGCAGACGTCCTCTCTGAACCAGAGAGGGCGGTCAGTGACTGCAGTCTGGCTAGTTGTCCTGGCCCAAGCGTTCCCTTCCACACGTAATGCCCATAATGCCCCTGGGGCAGCCCAGGGCCAGGAGACACGTGGTGGGATGGCCCCTTCCCTGCCTGGACCCTTTCTCCTGAGATCCTCCCTTATGTGTTTGCTCCAGTGTATCCTCAGGGGCCCCAAGAAATGGATTTCGTTAAACTGACACAGACTGTGGGGTAGGCACACTCACTCCCAGCACGGACTCAACCATTTGCAGGATTACACTGAAATGTAATTTTTTTCTGCTAGGCCAAAGTTCATTATGTTGCTCTAGAAAAAGGGTAAAAACAGGTGCTCTCTGCAAACATATTTAATAAAGTACCTTGATTTCTCTGAATTGATTTATGTATGGTAATTACCTTGTAATATAATTAGAAGCTCTTATATTTACTTTCCTTAAACTTGCTGCTTTGATGTTGCACTTGAGTGTCTGTATTGCTTTGTGGGACACAGTCCAGAGCTGCCTGGATCCAGTCCAAGATTACTAATGCGTAGACGTGTTTGCAAAACAGGACTTCTAAAGTCAAGCAAACATGGGAAGAAGAGGGTTTTTTTTTCTGGCACTCTGTTTAAAATTTTGGAGTTTAAAACACTAATTTAATACAGTCATTTTTGACAGAATTGTTCAATAATCAGGAATAGTAGCAAACATCTCCCCTTTTTCCAACTAGGAAAAAACCCCTAAATGTTCATCTAGAAGATGTATAGCCTATGGGGGGAACATATCTAAATGGAAATTTTGGGATCCTCTTGGCTTTAAATAGGATCTCTTGGAAAACCTCTCAGGCAAATCAAACTGCTCAGGTGCACACTAGGAGTTCACAGTGGAGAAGCCAGACTTCTACTCCTGAAAATTGCCTCTTCTGAAAAGTGGGGTAAATTCTACTGGCACAAGGTGCAGCTTTTTGTCCAAGGCAACTTATTTGTACTAAAGAAGGAAAATATGTTTATATCTTAGTGCAAACACAGCCTTAATTACAAGCAAAGAAAATGTCCCACTTCCAGCTAATTAACCCCAGAAAGTTCCTGAAGTATAACATTAGTTTTGTCTAAGGAGACAACTCATACCAAGAAAAGTAAATTTAAAAAAAAAAAAAATAATAATAATAAAAAGAAAAGGAAAAAATACTTGTATCATGGAACAAACCAAATATATGGATTTTTAAATCAGTGTTTTATGGAGAAAACTTTGCATACAAAATTCAGCTTTCATAAATATGTGAAATAATTCATCCTTGAAGGTAATACTCTGAAAGGTGGATAACTGCAAAGAAAAATTCTTTATAGGCATTTCTAAATGACAATTTTTTGTAGTTTTAGAGAAGAAGACAAAATATTTGGTAATACAAAATAACAGACATATGCTTAAGTCATGCAAAAATAGATGTTCAGGTTTTTAGATTAGGAAATCATCCCTTAATCCATGTAATTATTCAAGTAATCTTAATTCTATTGTCTTGCTCATGTGTCTATTTATAGCGTTCAGTGCAAAAATGATGATGCCTCTGATCTTGAGTACCTATTCTTGAGTCACAGCTCCAAAATTTTTCTGTTTTCCCTATATCTTGCTATTGATATTCATTATTATTTGTAATATTTGAAATCATGTGCCTTGTACTGAAATGACAATAAAAGTTTGGGGTTTTTTTTTATAAATGATGAACTACTGAATAACCTAGAAACACCTGGACAGTGTTAGGTAATTTTAATACGCCTCTTTGCATGTCATCCACAATATTAAAATAGTTTTCCTGTTATCACTTTGGCATAATTAAAGTTATACTCCACCCTTTTTCTATAAAGTTCACAAAACACACCCTCTGAAATCCCACAAGCTCTTTCGGCAAAAATAGGAAATCTGAGACTAAACATTCACATTTTAGGTAAAAATTAATCCAAACCAGGCAGGAGAAACCTAGAAGCTGTTGAGTCAACCAGTTCTACATGCCAAGAGGCAAATTAGCAACATGCCTATTTAAAATAATTTTTTGCAGATCATCCTTCTATCCCTGGGTCAGAGCCATACTTTGGATTTTAGGGAGAAAAGGAGTTGTGTGCTCTGAGAGCCGACCCTGGCCTACCTCAAAGAAAAGCAGGACACTCAGGGGGACCTTAAAAGGGACAACCAGAAACCAGTTGACACTGGTGGCTTCAAATAACTTAGAGAAATGGAGCAGAGTGGAAAGCCAGGAAAGGGAGTGGCTACAAAGGGGAGACAGACAAAGGGAAGAGATGATGACAGATGCGGTCTATTAATTTTTAGCAGCAAATGAAAAGGCAGGGGAGTGGGAGCATGGCGAGAGATGCAAAGATTAATAGCAAAGAAGCAGCCATGGCCCTGGCCTGGGTCCGGGTGCCCTGTGAGGAATGGCGGGTGCTCTGCTGGGTGCAGGGAACACGGCCGTGCCTGCCAGCACCGCGCCAGATGAAGCAGATAAGGTCACTCCCACGCAGGAGAGGCTTCGGAGCCTTTCTTCTTAGACACACGGGAAAGCATGGGAAAGAGCGGGGATACGGCTCACTACTAACCAAATCAGAGAATTCCTGGACATTTTTTTTAATGCTCCAGCCAAAGGCAGCCATGAACTCCGGACAGCCACGCCAGGTACATGGTAAAGAACAAGATGGTAGGTCTGAGACTAGTTTTCACCAACGGCAGTGAAAGTATCTGTACATGTAAACTTCCCGCCAAGCCTTGATTTGCAATAACAAGAGCTGGCCCAATTTCCAAGTGTTTTTATTCAAACACTGACTAGAGACTGAAGCCAGAAACCTGGAAAACGAAACCAAATTTGTTAAACTATATTTCTTCCCTCCCAAGGGCTGACTCAGTAGGTAAGTTTAGGAGTGCAGCCTTTTACTGGATGGAGGGAGAGGAATCGGAATAACATGCAGAAACAAAAGCTGCAAACCCAGCTCCAAATTACAAGCCCATGAACTAGGCCCTCTCTTTTCAATGAAGCTGTGTGAGAGGGACTAGCTATGCTCCTCTCCTGTAGCCACCCAAGTCCCAAAGGACGCCTCTTGCTCTCAGGGGAGGTGCTGGGTACGGAGCCCTCACTGTCATTACAGCTGGCCCCGCAGAGCTGAGTTGTTCTGGCCACATCCCACCATGCCTCTCCGCTAACCCTTCCTCAGAGCCCCTCCATCGCTTCCTCGCAAGGTGCCCGCAGCGGTGGTAACCCCTCAACAAGGCCGCTATCGACGGCAGGACCCGCACAAGAGGAGAGGGGAGCCTCGCCATCCCTCTTGTCTCCTCTGCAGCTTCTAGGGGGCAAGCAGAGCATCACTCATCTCAGGCGCTTTGAGCAGGTTTTTCACAACATAAATATAACATTTGTAATGATTTTAGCTTTCTGGCAAGTCTGTTGCTAACAGCAGCGCTTCAAATACTGTACCAGGTGATAGTAAATAGGCCATGTTTAAGCCTGTCCAGTGGTCTCTCCATTGGACTCCTTCACTTCTGCACTAGATGCCAGCAGAGTACTTGGCTTTCTGGGTTTTTATCTATCAGTAGTTGTCTGGGAGAGAATACCTTTCTATTTTGCCTCGGGACAGCAGGCTTGCATGTCCTAGGATCTTGTTTCTTATGTTAACATACAGATGAAAACGCAGCCAACAGCTGTGAGGATTTACTTTGGGGTTTTATTCCACGCCCATTTCTATAAAACCAGGAAGAGCAATTGGAGGAGTATTGGTGCAAACCTTCAGGGAAAAAAAACCAACAAACCCAAACAAATACCAGCTGTGTGTTTCAGGTGAAGGAGAAATTTGACCACTGTGTGTTTGAACAAATGAATCTGTTGTGCTCATTCCAATCCGTCTTCTTCTTGGCTTTTTTTTTTTTTTTGAAAACCCTAAAAATAGAGATATTCACAGCAGGTTTTAAAAAAAAAAACAACTATAAGTTTCTTGAGACTGTAGGAAATGCATGGGTGCAATGAACTCCAGAATCCCAAGTCCATTATAAAGGGCATTATATCTTACAGGGAAAAGAGACAGACTCTTCAAGTATGGGAGATCTAAATGGTTTAGAGTTTGCAGGTCAAACATAATCACGGTGTGCAGGCAAAGACTTGCATTACAGCAGAATGGGTCCTTTGCTCTCCTTTCACCCTAGCCACCCCCAATTAGAGATGCTAGGCATGAAGACAGGATTTACAGTGGTGAGATGCATGTGGGATCAGATGTCTGCTCCTGCTGGCCCAATCTGTTCCACAAGGGACCGCAGCTTGGACGGACTCATGTTCTGGGGGGCAAGGCAGCAAGACAGTCCTTCCGTCTTGTGGATCTGAGTACAGCATGCCCATCTAGGTCAGGTAAGACAAGCTCGACTAAGGTGCCATTAACAACAAAGCATCAACTTTATCTTTTCAGTGAAGACTCCCCACTCCCTCCCTTGCAACACAAGCAATCTTTTTAATGGTTTCTTATACAAACCTGATGCGCAAAGCTACTGACAGGTATGACAGGACAAACACCTTCTGTCTGGTCATGACAAACCTTAATTTTAAGTTTCGTGTAGCTCCCCCAGCACAAGGATGTGGGACTCATCTTGCCTGAGTGATGATGCACTCAGCGCAGCAACCTACACCTGCACTAGGTGGGCAGACTGCCATTAAACTCCGTGATCAGCAGAACTGGTGGCATATAGGGGACTATCCATTTCACTGCAAAGAAGACACCCGTAGAGCGTGAATCATACCCTAAACCTTGATGACAACTGTGGGAGTGTAGACACCTTGCTGACATGTAGCTCTCCTCACTGTAAATGTCTGAAGTTTGGTGAACTGAATCCACTACTGAGTCACTACCACTCAGAGCACTGCTGAAGATCTACAGGGTGACTGTGGGACTTGCCTGTCATATACACTCAGGATCAAAATTTCTTTATTGATCTTTGACTTCAAAAGACATTGTCATTTTCTTTGAGCTCTTTTGTCTCTCTTGTTCCTCCTCCCCAACATGCACACACACACACACAAACCACCTGCACACACAGAGAAAATTAAAGCTACAGCAGACATCAGCCTGAGGGCTAAGCTAATGTTCCTTGCATACAAGGCCATTATGGAAATAGGAATGGAAAGTTTCAATGAGCCACCATCAATAACAAAGTTTCTAACTTGTCCAAAGCAAGTCTAATCAAAAATAACCTGAAACACTTTTGGACTTGTTGGGAATACTTGTGGGTGTGGCTGTAATGTTTGATTTGTGCGCTAGGGAGACTTCGGTAATTTTTCTATGCTGCAAGTTTTCCAGGACAGATTCATCTTAATTCGGTACAAATACCACTAAAGACATTTATTATGGACAATAAACGTGCATGAAAATACTATAAGAAAAGGCACCTCTGAATTTGACAATGCATCAGCAAATGCACCATTGATGCTAAATGTCTCGGCTATAAATGCTGAGGTCTAAAGATTCTGCAGTGTCTTAAATGGCTGCATCACACCCATCATTTGCTTTGTAGTATACAGGTCTGGAAAGGAAATTTTCCCAGAAAACAGAAGTGTGCTGATAATAAGACTGAGCAGCCTTGTTTCAACTTCTCTATATTATTTTGCTAGGAATTACACATATTTAGAGAGATGGAAAAAAAAATGCAGTATAGCGTTCGGGTGCATCTTGCTCTCTAAACTCCTGAAATAATAAATAAATAACAGGTAGAGTAAAAGGCAACTGATGTGGAGCCTGCTGCACCCTGCCTCTCCGCATGATCTGTCCCCACCCCTTTCATTCAGGATGACTCCTGTGCTAAGCCTCTCCTCCTCGCCTCCCAATCCCAAAGGCTGCAGAAGAGTTGAAGAGCACCTGGAAACTGGATGGGCAGCAGCAGCAGCAAAGCTGTCAGCAGAACTGGTTTTCTTCTTTTTGTTTTTAGAGAAATCTCGCTGGTATCCCACTGAGCAGAAGAAGCGAGCTGGGCTAAAACAGGATCCTGTACTCCAGGTATGTGATGGTGAACTGGTCCACAAAGACTGAGTTGGCAGCAGAGAAAGGCTAACTACTTTTAACTGTGCGGAAAGGGAGAAATCTGAAATGGCTAAGCAATTATATACAGCTCTTTGAAAATGCACAAAACATTCAGCAAAAACCAGTCCTTTAAAGAGAGATTTTATTTTGGTTTTAGTAAAATAAATGCACAAAGACAAGTATTATGAAGCAGATAAGGTGAAGATAAAGGGTGTCAACTTTGGGAAAGACTGGATTTTGTTATGAGTCCTTGCTGTAAACTGTGGCACAGCAATAGTTCTGAGGACACTGGTAACCATTTTATGTCCATCAGTAGCAAGATCAAGTTAAAGGACCATAATAATTTATTTTGCCCTTATGGCAATGAATTTCCATTCTTTTCCTCGTTTGGTCCACTGGAGCACTTACCGTTGACATTAATTATTGCTGGAGTTTAAAATGTTATCACTGGACCTAAGAAAAGGGCAGAGATGTAACATCTTGGCATTACTAGTCCAAGGTCCTGCCAAACAGCACAGCACTTTGAGATCACATGCTCATACTCACTTTCGGAGAAGTGGGGATTATCCATAGGACTGTATTTCCCCTGTTTTACCTGATTGATTTTAAAAGGTTTTTAGCCTCACCTTCCAAGAAGGGACTTGTTTTTTCCTACTGAAAACTAAGACTCAGCAGGATTTAACCATGTGATTTGTTGCTCTCTAAAAATGTAGTAGTTCGGGTCTGTCCTACTACACAACTACCTACCACTGTCGGCCACCTTTGCCTTGTGATATAAATCACTCTCCTCAGTTTTTGTGTTACAGAACTTTGCGCTGAATGGTATAAAGACATCCAAGGAAGAGCAGGACCACTGGTGAGAAGGAGAGGCTACAAGAAGGCCTTTTTTTAACGAGCAGAAGGATGACAGCAGACTCATGGCTATCAGCCTTTTTTCCCTGTTAGTAGCAGTCAGCTTTTCCCCTGTCCCTAGCTTCCCACCAGGCCCTGTGTCTCCTCTGTGCTGGAGTTCAGCAATGAGAAGTGGGGCACAAAGGTGAGATGCTGCCTGCTGGGAACCGTGCCACGGGGAAAGCGGGAAAAGGAAAAGTGTAATGGCTGAAATTGTTGGGAAGAGGGAATGAGGTGAGACAGGACAGGTAGGAAGTATCCTACCTCGTTGCTTCGCCACACCACGTTGCGTGGGACGAAGCGGGCGGGAACAAATAAAGCTTCTGACTGAACAGGATCCCATCAAAGACTTCTAAGCAGTCCAGGTGTGGCTGACTATTTACTGACGTTCTCCTCTCTGCAGCCTGGTGCCTGGAGGAGAGCCAGCTGGCTAGGCATCAATCAAGATAGGCCAAAGAAATGATTTATGGGAAGCAACCAACAGATTGGGAGTAGGCTGTTTCACAACTATTGCAAAGCTTAATGTCTCCTAAACACTACTTCCTTGAAGGGGACACCATAGGTTGTGCCCTTCTGAACAAAAGACCTTAGTGGAGCAAGATAGTGGCTGCCATCTCAGAAGCCAGTGGTGTTAGTTACCTTTGGGAGTGCCTGTGAATTCTCCAGGCAGTCTCTTGCACTTCAACAGGCTCATCTGTCCTTTGCTTGAACAGATATCTCTCAACCATTTTCAGGCCTACTGTAGGGGGCTTAAACCAGGAGATACTCTCCCAGGCATGTTACAACTTCCACTTTCATATGATGCCAAAACAAGGTAGGATTTAGTCCTGAAGACCAGGCTACTTTATGCTTCCTAGCACCAACCCTGACATTCAGATGTTGAGAAAGGTGGGAGAACAATTAACAAATGTAATCAGCTCTCAGTTAACAGCACAGAGGATTACTCACGAAGTGAGATCACCCACTATTGCTATTTCCAAAGCAACCTGATTCTAGCTGTAGAGCCACATTCGCCCAGTTCCTGTATCTCTACACCACACTCTATCAGCCAGGGATTACAGCTGTAATCAAGCTCAAACTCAGTGCTGGCCCTGCCAGATCTGGTGACAGCAGCTCCAGGGTTGGGAGAGGATGAGGAAGAACAGTGTCTCTGCACTATACATTGGGAAAGCCAATCATCTTGGGTATAAGGCAGTCTAAATGCATATAGAATTGGGATGCTGTTATTGAGCCTGTGTTAATCACGCAAGCTGGGAAGTGCTGTGGAAGGCATAAACAAGAGGTGAGTCTCTGCGGCATCGACTCTCTATTCTTCAGTCTGGTTCCAAGTGTGTCTGTATTGCCTAGGCAAAATTTCCCATTACTCAGTGAAACATAACTCTCCGCTGCTGTGGTTAAAGGAGAGCTGATGAAAGTACAATTTTTCACCAGAATTTGCCTCACTTCCATGAAGCCTAGATAGTTTTCTGAAGTACATGTTACAACGCAAACAGAAATAGGCTGATGTAGAAATGATGAAGTGGAGACAGTCATCGTGTATATGCAGGTGTGTGTAATGCATCCCCAAGGACAGTTTCAAAGTCAGTACATGGCTAGGAAATGCTACTATTAACACTGCCCTTGCAGAGTTAATTAGATTCCTTGTATAGATGCATTATAACACTACTTTTAATTACAGGATCACATTTTACTTTTTGCACAGAGTCTATTCCAAGCTCCTGATGCAGAGAGAACAAGTTTTGACTTCAATCTCTCTAGCACAGCTACTGGCTCATTGTCTGTAATTGCTATTTTTGGAGAAGGGGCAAACCCAAATACTCTCCCACATTTTGAATGAGATTCGTGTATCTGCTTGTTTTCTTGCAATCCCTTTCAAGGGCATATGGGCCCAAGGCATTAGAATCTAATTTACAAATCCGTACTGCAGTCCTTCACCAACAGCGCCCGATACATCAGCTCCCAGACAGCTGTGATGCTGCCACCGAAGGCTCAGGTTAGCCAGCAGGTGCCAGCACTGACAGAAGCGCTGAAAACTTTAGTTTTCTTATCAGTTGAGTGCTGTGGTCCTTACACATCACATAACTCAGAGAAACCAGCATGGGATTCCCCATGAAGACAGGCATGATGGCCCCATGCCTGGGGTGAGAGTGACATCTGAAGCCATACTGCTTCACACCAGTGCTGACGGTGTGGCATGGGAGCAAAACAAATGTGACATGAGAGTCAGGACCTACATGCGCACGTTTTTTGTAATTTTATAACTTTGCTTTTGGTATTTCTCTTCATTTTCAGCTTAATAACACATAATGGGTTAAGAGACAGTCTGCACTAGAACTTTGCTTTTGCTTTTTTCTACTTTCTCCTTTCAGACAAGGATGTCAATGTAATTTGCAGAAGTTATTGAACTACTTTCTGCAGATCGTATTTGCCTTTATTTGCCCTTAATAATCTGTGTTGACTTTCTTGCTCTCTTTTTTTAGGTTTCCAAATGGCTGATCCTTTTCTATATAATACTGGAGAAAGATCTCAATATGGGTGCCTTGGACATGAAGTACAAATTGAGCACATCAAGGCATATGTTTGCAGACCATCTTTTTTCACAGACAAAGCTGTGATTGTGATTCACGATATATTTGGATGGCTGTTCCCAGACATTAGATACATAGTCGATTTGATTGCAGGTCATGGATACATGTAAGCAATTGTCTTTTCTGTCTTCCTCTTAAAAGCACTGATATGTCACCAGGCCCAAAGCTAGGTGTGGCATATGGTTTCCCATACACATAGGGGGACCACACCATTTCAGTCTGAGCGAATAAAACCTCAAAGGGACAAAATGTTCCCATGAGGCCACCAAAGCTAGTAAAATTGACCCACCAAAAATGGCTCCCTGAGCGCAAAGCCACAAGGAGAGTGCCAGTGTTTGTGCTTATCTGTCAGCGTGGGTGATTAAAAGATAAACATTCAGAACCAAACCTTTCGAATAGTTGCTTTACAGCTTTTACTAGCAAAGAGATATATAGATGTTTATGTAGAATCAGGAGAGTTACTTAATCCCTTTACTTTTGTATTAAGTATGTCTAAGGAAATAATAAGAGTTTATTTGTGGGTTTTTTTTTCCATAGAAAGGCATATACTTTCAGTTCTGCTGACTGCCAAACAGGATGAGTAGAATATGGTTCAGATAGTAACCATGTAGATGTGTACACTGGAGTATAAAAGACATTAGGAGACATTTAGACATCTACAGATTCTCCTGGATGTGAAAGTTGACTTGATTCCATGTCTCACACAGAACCATCTGCCCAGACTTCTTCAAGGGGACAGACCCCTGGAAAACTACTGATCACTGGGCTGACTTTGCTGACTGGATGAAAGCTCACGATCCTGTGAAAGTAGACAAGTAAGATACTTATTTGTACTTGAACTTTAAAGAGCATCCAGCAAATGAGGGGAATTTGAATGAAATGTTAAAAGTGGTCCCTCACAGCAGGGCAAGCTGGCTGCATGCACACAGTTGCTTATTCTGGGCAGTTCTTCTGTGGTTCTGGGCACTGTCTTGTCTGGGATTTGGAAAGGATCATCTGCTCCGTCCGTTACTCTGCTTATTGTCCCCATCTTGTTTTCCTGGCCCCTTTTCTAACTATGTTATACTGGCCACACAGGCTCACAGCCAGTGTTTCACAGGCTCTGAAATACCCAGCACTCTCACCCATAACTGCTGATTCTGCCTCCAGTTCCTCAAGATAGGGAGGCAAACTCTTCCACATTATCTGCCAGATGTCACTTGCCCATCCTGCTTTCTGCCTTGTAGGTAACGATAGCTGTAGACGATATTCTCCTGAGCAGCACCAGATCAAAATTTGCCAGACTGACCAAAACCTGGTACACCTGATCAACTACACTGCTTTCCTCAATGTGAAATAGAGGGCCCGCTATCTGTAGAGCCTCAAAATGCCTGTAACAGGGCTTCCCTGAATTATCGAAGGCATTACTGTTTCTTCAGCATCTATCACCACAGCCTAAAACTTCAGAAGATGATAGTGAGGGAGTGAGACCCTATTACTCAGCTATCATCTTCTAAGCCGCAAGTATTCTTCTGACTCTTTCAAGAGGTCCCAGTGGTCCCAGTCCAAATTCAACATCTCTCAGCAAAGCTTTTGACCATATAGTTGCAGAAGCTGATACTGAATTTTTTGGAAAAGACGCATGACTAGCAGCTGTAAAAAATCCTACTTCAAAGAGTAAGCAGATATGTGGGCACTGTCTTAAATAATTAAGACCTCGAGGACATGCCTATGCTGTCTTTTGAGGGTTCACCTGTAGCTGCCCTCAAGGTAGATGCGTTGCTCTTTCAAAGCACAAGGAATCCAACATACCCGTGACTGACTTAGTGCTCTTCCAAACAAACAGAATCTGAGAGAGCCCATCCAATCACAGCACACTCCCTGGCTACAGGCCTAGGACACCACCTCCTCCTCATATCACTCTCATACTGCTTGTTTTGCCAGCCTAATCAAACCTGTGATGACCACATTAATATACCAAATATTTGAAAATATAGTTATTAGTGTACGCAGTCTGCATTTAAAATTCATTTAACACTCTGTAGATAATGAAAAAGATAAAACTATTGAGACCTAAGAAGTTAGCAATTAAAAACAATTTTCATATTTTTTGTGTTATACCTCATGCAATACCTGTTTTTTTAAACATTATAGTTACTGACAATTTAATTTTGAGTAATTGCTACTTTAGCATAGTATTATTGCATGTGGGCTTGGTAGGATATTTTAACAGTAGCTCATGCAACATGAATGACATAATCAAGATAAATCTTTACATAACAGGTGGACTCTGTAGAGATAGCACAGTGAAGCTTATCTATTCCTACAGTCCATAATGCAAGATGTTGTTCTACTTGCAGATATGTCTTGCCTTTAGTTGTCCTGTCCTAGACAAAGTGATTCAATTAAAAATTTGCTTATTTTGAAAACAAAGGAGCAGGTCACAATTCAGGTAAGTATTTAAGTACGTACGCCTGTACTTCCCTAAACTAGAACCAGAGATGTTAACTCCCATTTAAGAACAGAAGCCACCGCTCCAGCCTGAAATGTGTTTTTAAGTATTCTCTGTTTTAAATGATGGGGTATGCAGATGCAGAAAAATTCACGTGTCTCTTTTAATTTACTTCTTAAATTGTCAAGTACTGATTCTGCAATAGATTCCTTAGTTTACTTTTGTTTATATGTCTTAGGGAAGCTGATGTTGTCTTGAAGTATCTAAAGGAACAATGCGGTGCAAAGAAGATTGGTATCGTTGGGTTTTCCTGGGGTGGAATGGCAGTACATCACTTGATGCTGAAAAATCCTCAATTAACCGCTGGGGTGTCCCTCTATGGTAGTGTAGAACACATGGAATCTTATATGGGCTCAAACAACTATGCATAGTTTGTAAGTCTAGCTATTGCTTTGCAACAATTTCTGTTACAACAATACTCAACTCAAAGGTGAGTTGCAGATTTTAATTACCATTATTTCAGCAATACGCTGTCTTGGTATCAAAATTTAAGAACGGTGGAAACCAGAAAAAAAATGTTTCCTTTTGCACTAAAATTTTCTAATCTTTTTTTTAGTGCTTGGAGAGTGGGGAAATATATTTTGCAAATGCTTTTTTCCTCCATCGGAATAGAAACTGTCCTGACCTAAAAGAACCATTTAATAAGTAAACCTAAATAGAATTTTTTTCTTTTAATTTGCCATTTGTCTTGCAAGACTATTAACCTCACTAACAGACTGTTTCTCGAATACATTACAGGAATAATTAGGGACTCTGAAGAAAGATACAATTTACTAAATCCGACTTTTTTCATTTTTGGCGAGAAAGACCACACTATTTCTTATGATCAGGTAAGTTGCACTGGAAATTATTTTCCTTTTCCTGTAGTTCTTTCATCCTACACGGAAATCCTAGCTTGCTAGAAACCATTTTCAGATAGGAAAAATCAGACAGGCTGAATTGTTTTGCTTATATTTCAACTTTCCCCGTATCTTGCTTAGGTTATTCAAAGCTTCTTTTTAGAGGTGAGAAATGCAGTAAAGAACAGTCATTGGTTTCTGACTGGCTGGACAAGCAGAGTGTGAAACTGGTCAGGGAGATCCAAATGGTATGAGCCAAACATCTCAAAAACTTGGATACTACTGCTATGGTTGAGACAACAGGTAGTTAAACCGCTGAATTTTCTCCATTTGAATGGAAAAAGATAATTTCTGCCGTGTAACTGAACTTTTTGATGATATGGAACAGTGACTAATTGCTTTTGGTACAAGAATACAAAATGAGCTGTGCCAGAAAAATCAGTGTGAATTTTAAGTACCATGATGACAAATTGTGGACTCTGTTTTGACTCCTGGCTGCCATCTATATTCTGATATAACCCCTACCATAAGCGTTATCTGAGAGGCTGGATAAATATATGGGTAGGAAACTGGTGCCCTTTTCTGTGCATAAATGCTTTCTCTTTGGAGACAAGGGTAACATACCACCTCTAGAATATTTTGTTGTGTAGGCATAGGGTCCAACTGGGGAACTGGTAGCGTGCTCTGGGAATGCAGAAGCCAATATTTACTTCTAACTGTGTTATTCAGCGTGTTGATCTGTACCTCAAATATGTCTCCTGTGCACAGGAAAATGACTCCTTTACTCCCTGTCCCCTTTTTATGGTGAAAGTGTCTTTTTCCCAGGGGCACATTTTCATAAATACATTTTTTCCATCGTGCATTACACACTGAAACCATACCTTTTTCTCCTGAAGCCTTCTCTCTGAGCCACCTGTGCAGATTGTGTAAGAAAAAGTCCTGCATTAAAAAAAATTCTTTAATACATTGCTTTCTGCACTGAGAAATAAGGGTTCTGTGGGAAAGAAAAAGTGAACATAAAATAAATTACAGTACTGTCTCTAATCTGCACAATGGGTGGAATTAAGCTTGCAGGGGCAAAATAAGTGTTCATTCTCATATTTTCTGAGTTGTTAATGGAAATGAGCACAAAAATGTGTATACACATGTACACAGGTACACAATCATGACTAGTACTCTGTGTGTAAGCATGTGTGTGCTTGCAAGAAGATTGTGCAGGAGCAGTGTCTTTTTGTCATACAGTAAAATAAAAAAAAAAAAAAACACCTTGTTTTCTTAAACTCTGTTACTAAGCCTATCAAAATATTTTGGACGAGGAGTCGCTGAGGGAATATGTTCTCTCAAGATCAGAGCTTAAAATTAGGTTACAAGCCTAAGTCTCTGAATAGAAATGCACCTGTTTCTTTACGGCAATGGCGTTTACCAAACCATCTTTGCAGTAACGGTTGACGTTCTTAGACTCACCCGTACTTTTAAAAAATGTTTCAGTCTTACATTTCAAATAGGGGTTTTCTCATCTGTTAAGCAACAGAATCTGCTTCAAGTATGACAGTTGAGAAAAGACAAAAAGGCGTTTGGCAACCTTAAAAGAAACCCCAAACCACAAGATAATGGAAAAATTCTTTCTTTTACAGATCACCTTATTGGAGGAGAAGCTGAAACAGTACTGTAAAGTGGAGTATAAAATTAAAGTTTATCCTGGACAAGTTCATGGGTTTGCACAATTGCAGCCAGAAGATATGAAACCTGAGGATAAACCTTATATTGAAGAAGCTAGAAAGGATATGATTGACTGGATCAAAATGTTTATTTGACAAAAGCATAAAGTAACACTCAAAACTGGACTAAAGGACGATTAGGCATTAAAAAGTTGCTTTAATTTATTTTGATTTGTATTGGCTTCATTATTCTGCATTATGACGTCAATAGTAATGATATTGTTTATCCATTTGTCTATGCTAGTGAGTATGACTTCATCTTGACTTTACCTGATTAGTTCCAGGCTTTATTTTGGAATGATGACTGGTGGTCATAGGTGTTAACACAAAAATATCCTGGCTTTGCATACAGACTTTTTTTTATTAACTACAAAGCATTTGTCTCAGATACAATGCTGTACTGAGCAGAATTTCCCATGTGTGAAACAAACATTTGGCTATGTTAAGGAGTTAGGAAGGAATGACATTGGGTGGCAACCTCCAGGTATTCCCTTGGCAATGTTAAGAAGGGGACTTCCAGTAGTCCTTCTTACACGTCAAGGAAAAACATAACCAGTCCCTCCTGGCTGTGGAAGTAACCCAGGCATGAACACTGTGAAAACAGTGGGTTTATCCTCCTGGTCCAAACTGTGGTGATCAGGCACAGGGCTGACAAACAGGTACCACCACTCAGTCCCAATTGTATTGTTTGCTTTACATCATATCCCTTGTTCCTCTCTCAAGTTCTTCCCCTTTATCACCCTTATCTCCTTCCAAGTACACAACATATAAACAACAATAAACACTGCAGTTTTGCTGACCTAATTTTTTTTTTTTTTTATTTTATTGCTTTGGTAATGACTTGGCAACTTGTGTTTACTCAAGAGATCCTCTAAGAGACCCAGGTCCCTTTTTATTTTCTACAACATCTGTCAGTTTCTCACACTGTTGCCTTGCTAACATAGCCATAAATCAAAGCTTGCTATCTGCATGGACATTACTTTCCCTTTGGCATCAGGAATATCTGACAGTTTCACACATTACTATCCTATCAGTGTAACTATACGAGTTGTCTGCGCATCTCAACAGGCTGATTACGTTAAATAATACTGCTGTGAGGAGAGAAGTCATGGAGTTAGAGGCACTGTATGAACTGCATGTTGCTTAGCTCTCTGTCCTGCCAGGCAATATCTGCGTCGTGACGCGGCACGTCTGTCTGCCTTTTGGGCAGCCGTTATCAACAGAGGTATAGCTATAGACATGGTGATGGAGGATGTTCAATGGTTAGAGACAACGAAAATTGAAATGGACAATATAAGCGCTGTGTTACAGCCAAGAGAGATGCCCTGTTGTGAGCACATGGCTGGCTGCAGCGGCTCACCTTCCGGCTGGGGCGCCACGCTCCTCCAAAGCTGGCAACAGAGGCCTAGTGCTCCACAACCAAGCATCCTGCTACAGTGAAATAAATTCCTTCCGACACCGAGACAGAGGGATAAAATAAAAATATGTATGTGTTTTGTTTTTTATTTTACGTACCTCCTTGGACATGTTTTGCGACCCCAGGCCAGGTTTCAGGCGGTACTGGGGGGACCTGGAGAAGTGTCACCCATCTCCACACACACCTTTTTCACTTGCAGTCCCCTACACTCACCTCAGTGCCGGCCGGCAGCGGCGAGCAGGCCTCCGAAGGCCGCCAGGATCCCGCCGTCCCGGGAGCCTGAGGCCGCTTTCCGCCCAGCGGGGGTGAGGCGCCCGCGGGCGGGCACCGGCTGTTGCCCGGAGCCCTCCCCGCCCCGGATCCCGGCGGCCGGCGCCGCCCTTCGCAGGCCTGGCGCCGGGCTGGCCAGAGGCCGCCGGCGCAGCCCCTACACAGCGACGGGCCTCGGGCGCGACTGGTAACGGCTGCGCCCTCAGGGGCGGGGGAGTCGCCGCCGGCGACGGCATCGGCCCAGGGTGCCCGCGGAGAGGCACGGAGTGGGCCGCTCTAGGCGAGAAAGACGCTGGAAAGGGAGAGCGCGGCGGGCGAGGCGAGGCGAGGCTGGGGATTCGGGACGGCCGGGCCGGGGGGCTGAGGGAGCCCCGGCTGCCGCCGCCTTCGCGGGGCGGTGGGGCGGCCCTGTCAGGAGGGCAGAGGGGAAGGCAAGGCAGCAGCAGGCGTTGGGGGAAGCGCTGGGCTCTGAGGAGGGGAGGGTGTTTCACAACCAAGCTCTGGAGCAACCTGCCCAGAAAAGTGATGGCGTCTCCCTCTTCCGAGAGTTTCAGAACCCCTCAGGGTGAAGCCCTGAGCAGCGCGGTCTGTCTTAGAAGCTGTCCTGGCCCGTGGCGGGAGATTGGACAAGGTGATTTCCACGGGTGCCTTCAACCCCAAACCTCGTCCTCAAGACCCCCAGAATTCCTGTGTTGACGTGGTGCTTTCTGGAGAATAACCTGAGTCTGTGTTAGCCCATGTCCCCAGGTGGCCATAGCAGGTCACTCGCTGTATCTGGTGTAGCCAAACATCCAGGTCCTGATCCTGCAGCGTTCCCGCGTACCGCAAGGAGAGCTCCAGGCCCTTGTCCCTGTGTGCCTTTGTGACCTCAGAAAAATCCTCTAAGAATTGTGGGTTTGTGAAGGCAGCGCCATACATAACATCATTTTTGTAGGAGAGGATTGGGGAGTGTAATGAAGCTTTTGCTAATCAGAAAAGTACAAATTTGAGGGAGCTGGGAAAGCAGTGGCTGCTGTAGGTTGTCGTGAACTGAAAAATGCTGCTTGGGTTGTTGGTCTTAAAAACCTGTTTGAAGTATGCTAGAAGCATGCATTGCATGCTCAACAGCTTTTTCCTCTTTGTTTTCCCAAATACTACACAGCTAATTAGAAATTAGCATTCAGTAGAGAGCTTCCTTAGATGAGGCTAACGAGCTGGGTGTTGTAGCTGTGGGGTAGCACGTGTGGGATGCAGCTGCAGGTTGCGTAAACAGCTTTTACAGAAGAGGTGTGAAAGCCTGCCTCTACTCTCTTACAAATGCACCGAGCCCTGCATCATCAGCTCTGGCACAGGGTGTCTCCAGCCATGCTGGGTGCAGATACAGACTCTCCTGCTATTCACAACACGCGGCCATGGGTGCCATAGCTTCTGGGGCCCCTGATAAATTGTCCCCAGGCGTGGTTGGTCGACCTTGGTGGTGGTGGATGCCCTGATTTCAGTCCTGTTCGTTCTCTGCCCTCATTCCCCCTTCCCAGTGCGCAGGTAAGGAGTTTGCAGCCAACGCGTAAACTTTCCTCCAGGTCTTTAGAAGCTGAATCAAGGCAGGATTCCTCACACCGGCGGAAAGGGATGGATAGTTTGCCTGGAGAAGAAGGAAGGAGATATTTTCTGGGCATAACCCTTAGCTGCTCAGCCCAGACATAACTCTAGTTTAGGCGAGATCCAATGCAGATCGCTATCATAGCTAGCTTTTCAGTACTGCATTAAAATCACTATGTGTGACAGCTTCGCAGCCATCCTTGCTCCAGGAAATGTCCACAAGATGGGGCCCCTCTCCTTGATTGTCATGAAGAGGCTTTTAGGGGGTTTGGCTCTGATTACAGTAACACTCTGAATGGTCCCTGCGGTAATGGTACACCACTGTCAGAGGAAACCTGGCCTCCTACTAAGGGGGAAGCTGTAGCAAGCAAAGCTGCTGAATGTTGTCTCTGCGTGCAGCAAGGCACTGTAGCCTGCTGGGTTATGATAAAAAGCGGAATGTCACCTGCTCCTTAGGACTCTCGAGTTCTTCAGAGGGAGCCCTCATTTGATGCTACATTGTCACACCCTGCATTTTATTTTGCACTACTGAATGTTTATCAGTTTATCTCCTGTACATGGCAAAATCGGATTGCCTTGGGATATCATTAAAACTTGATAAGCTAATGAATTGGAAGAAGCATGATTTGAATTGTACCCTGACAGTATTCTGTTTATGCTTGCTCATCATGAGTAATATCTTTTTTCTCATACAAATATAAATGAAAGTATACTAAGCTGCTTAAGGGAATTTTAACTGTGACAAAAAGTATTCGTTCCAAAACGCTGAGTTAATCTCCTTGCAGTTCTCTGTTATTTAAACTTGATTGGCCAAATAGTGCAAAATCACATTAAAATGACTCAGCAAACTAAAACTCAATTGAGAGAAGAAGAACCTTAAGCAACCCAAATATATATCACTGAAGAAATAGCATTCAAAGAATAGCAACTAGTAAATCTGAACATCTGTCATCCAAGCGTCGCCAGCGCTTGTTAAAGGTAGGAGAAGCCTCTGTAACAGTACTGACTCTTGTAGAGACCATTTTTTCCAGTTTTATGTCTGGCACGCCTATCACTTGAGGGTCAGAGCTTGCTGGGTGAGAAGGCAGGGAGTTGCTGCGTTGATGACCTGCCATAGAGGAAGCAGGAAAAGGGCTGATGAAGTGTTTCTGAGCAAGGAGAGGGAGGAAGGAGAAAGCACAGCAGTGTTTCAACCTAGGGCTGTTCTGAGGCTTGTTGCCTGTTTCTGTGTTGATGCTGTAGCACCAGGCTCACCACTGTGGGTGGGAGAAAAGCACAGGTGCTGTTGTGCTATGGCCGCAATATTAGAAGTTCACAGATTGGACTCTGCCTAAACTGGGTCTTACTAAAATTGTTTTGCTATTTGGTTTTATTTTATAGAGGGGGCTTGTGTGATAGCCTAAATCTTGAAACTGGGAAGGGTAAATCAGGGCAATGGAAACTCCAGATCTGGCTGTAAATATATTGTGTGTGGGCTTGATAAAATGTGACAAAGTGTCTAAAACTGTGAGACTGTAAAGTACAACAGGCAGTTTTTTGAAAAGACATGCAGCATTTTAAAATCATGATGAAATTCACACTTTGTAAAACTTTGAAAGAAAATTCAAGAGATAGAACAAGGCATCTGATTTCTTAGGTAAGATCAAACCCGAGAAGATGATATGTTAGAAGCCTTCATGTTTATCAGCTGTAGACAAGTTTGAACTCTGTTTCATTTGAAGTTTCAAAAATGCAAAGAGCCGATTTTGCCTACAAGTGCAAAGAGCTGATCTAAACTGCATATACAATCAGATTCCTAGACTAACAACCTTCTGCTCCTTAAATTTGTGGGGATTTAATTACATATAGGTGAAAATTAGAATTATATTAGTAAGCAACTTTAAAAATCCTGGGTTCCTGCAGTTTTTATTTAAATGTTTTTTATCTGTACCAGATAAATTCTGTGGGGTGTGGGGAGAGAAGTGTTTTGGTCATGGTCTGCTTAACATTCTGTTAAACGCTTCTGTGAACTATTCTTACATACTTTTGAAAATCTGCATCCATGTCAGTTTAATTATTGTTTTTTAACAGGCATTCACTCTGTTGAAAGAAAGGTTATGCTGTGAATTTTGGCATGTGTGTAGGGATAGCCGTAGCAGTACAAGATGATTTACCCCTTTCTGTGAATAATTCTTAAAGATTCTTCGAGGCATTACGTTTTTAAAAAACCTCATGATGCAGCATGTTGGTTTTGTTTTTTAAACCTTGGCAATACTGTTATATTTGTTTAAACACAGCTTGTGTTTTAGCATATATTTTTAAACATTTATTTTAAAAGAAACAAGTCTTTTACTTAAATAGAAACCAATTTTTGTCAGCTTACTGCTCAGATGAACTGCTTGTGAAGAAAAACTGTCAGCAAGCATGATGACGGTAGGAGAGCTTTTCTAAGTCTGGTCAGTTACACTGAGTGTGTTTGAAGTCTCATGCCTTTGCTTTGCCTGAGATTTGGAAAAGGTACTTCTGCTTCGATGTAATGCTGGCAAAGCTGCAGTCAGTCTAACAGGCAAGTTAAACTCCAACTGCATCTTTTGGAGATTATGTGGTGATCGATTGCAGAAGGTCAGGAGACGAGCTTTGTTCAGAAAGAGCACAGAAAAACCCTTAAAGGGGTTTAGTTCTTGGTGCTGGGAACCTTTCCATGGATCACCCCAAAGCGCGTTGTCCTGTGAAAAGAGCATAACTGGTGCAAAGAGGCAGGATTTGGAGTAATTAGTTTTGTTTACTGTGTTTTCTTGTTTTGTTTCTAATACCATTTACCACGTTACACATATCTGTAGCAGAGAAATTGAAGAGGGGAGAGAGTATTGGAAGTGTTTTAAAGGTCTTGACATCTGTTTGAATTAGTTAGGAAATCTAGAAGGGGACAAATGGTTAAGATATATTCCTAACAAAAAATAGTTAGGCATTGAAGAGTGCATTTGATTTTTATTGCCAATGTGCTGCATTTCATTTTAGTAAGTGGACCAGCCAGAGCAAGGAATATCGTTCCAGTCTAGGCACTTACATGGGAAGAGAGACTAGCCCTTGTTAATAAGCACACAGTGCCATTTTGATCTGTTGGGGGTGACAGCAGAGCAAGGCTAAACAGCTTCTCAGACTAGGGTAAAGACTCTGTGTATGACCACCTACTGCTTGGTGGAGGGAGAAGAGTAGAGGGCACTAAAAGTTAGTTGGGTTTAAAAAGGTGTTCTACAGTGGCCTATGGTGCTACAGTGTGTAACTCAGAGAAAACCCTCTGCTGATTTACCTCCTTTGAGCTGGTTTACTAGAACTTTCAGAGATGCCAGTTAATGATGGGTTCCCTGGGAAACGGCTGTACACAGCAGGGGATGCAAGGGACCAGTAAAGTGCATGTAGGCAGCAGCAGCATCCTTGGATTTCCCATGGAGGAAGGAAAAGGGGACATGCACAATGAAAATGTGAAGGAAAGAAGTCGTCAGAAAAGCAGCATGCTGACAGTGGGGTCTCACAGGAGTTACCAGATGCCAGTCTGTGAGGAGGAGCTGTAAGACCACATGAGAGGAATGGTTATGAAGCACAGTGTGTGGGAATCCATCACATGCTGGATTGCTCCAGGCACAAAGCTGGGAATGGTGGACTGACGCAAGACCTTCTTCTGGCCTTACTGCACGCCTGGGTTATGCTGACTGACCTGCAATTCATGAATATTTATGTTAACCAGAGAGGGCTGATGTCAAGAGCCTGATTACAATAAACACCTGGAACTTTCACTTCTAACCTTGCAGTGTCACGTGGGTATTACTGGGTGTCTGGAGGGGGCTGTGGGGACTGCATGAAGACAATGACCCATAATTATAGTTGTTGCTGCAAATAAATTATATTCCTGTTTCTCCTTTTTGCTTTCCTGCAGGTTCCTAGATGGCTAACGAATTGAGGCCCTGCCCATGTGGCATTGGAGACAGGTTTGACTATGAGGGTTGTGGGCAGGAAGTACAAGTTGAGCACATCAAGGTGTACGTTTGCAAACCTGCCAGCACAGATAAAGCTGTGATTGTGATTCATGATATATTTGGATGGCAACTCCCAAACACCAGATACATGGCTGATATGCTTGCAGCTAATGGATACATGTAAGAAATCTTTTCTTCTCCAAGAAATCCCACTCTTTATGATTTCTAGCCTTACGTTGGAACTGTTATTGCTGTATATGAGAGGAAACTATTACCAGGGCAGTTTAAGTGATATATTTCCATAACACAAAACCACAAAGGAAGATTGCTGTGAAATGTTGCGGAGTACAGCGTGCTTCCTTCATACTTTGCTGTTTATAGAAGTGACTGCATACGTAGAATGCATAGAATATTGAAAACACAATGCAGCAAAAAGTGATTCTGATAGTTTTCCCAGCAATGTGAGATGGGTTTAAAAAATAGTGTTCTGAAACAGAATTGTGTATTCTGTTTTTAGAAGTCTTTTTAAAAATAAACAGTCATTCAAGCTAAATTATATGATGGGATTTGAAAAAATTGTTATCAGCAGCAATATGAATGAATGTCATATTTTGAATATGATATTGAATATGTGGATGTGAATGAACCATATGCATACATGGGGTATTAAATACAACCCCCTTTTCCCCCGCAAATCTTTCACACTCATTTTCAGGGCCCTGCAGCAGTTAAATTCCAAAATGCAGCAACATCTTACAATAACTGGATATGCTGCAAGATACTCCATTTGCATTATACATTACAAACATTTATATAGGGTTGGAACTGGCCTGCAGTTCTAAAAAGAAAATCTCCACCTAATTCTGTAGTGGCCTAGTTTTGAGAGATGGTGCCTTTAATGCTCTCAGCCTGTGGAGCATGAGGGAAGTCGGATGTCAGCAGACAGTTGCCATGTGAATGAGATCTGTCTGTGGAGCTGAAAGAAGCTCTTATGTCTCTGTGAGAGATGCTTTGTGAGGATCAGGGTTTTCTGATACACTGGAACAATGAATTGGTCTGTAGTCTGCTCCTGGCTACTGTCTTTCCTGAGGACTTGGCCTCCCCTGTTCTGCTTAATGATTGGAAGTATGTTTGTCTTGTGACCAAATGCAATCGTTCTCAACATGAGACTGGATGTACACCTTTCATGCTGTGCAGGATACTGGCAAATTGCTAGTGTGACGGTGTGCTTCCTGATTACTGTAAGAGCCTGCTCAGTCGAAAGTACCCAGTGTCTGATGAATTGGTATTTCTCCACACTACCTTACTTCCTGTAATTTTGCCCTGTGATTCATGCCATATCATACCTCTTTTTGTAATACCTACTTTCCCTCTACCTGTACTGCTAATACTGCAGTGGTCAAGAGAAGGCGGCTGGTGTTTCCATTGCTCTAGGCAGGAGGGGAGGTGAGAATTTTCAGGCAGCAGTACCTGAATGAAGACAGCCCATATGCATCTTCCCTGATTGCTTCAAGATGCTGCTGAATTGGTGCACCAATGTTTATTGAGATGAAAATAGCTTGATTTTTTTCTAGTGTGGTACGGGATGAGGAGCTGTGAGAACTGTATTTCAGAGACCACATCAAGATTGGTGGCTTGTAGTGTCTTGCCAGGCTAGTTTGAGAGGGGAAGAACCTGTTCTTCTATGTGGGCTTAGGAAGGTTCACTTTCAAAGCAATACATAGCCTTTCTGACACATACTTACTCAAACGCTGTGCAGTTTTGCACAAATCTTTCCAAACACAAGTATGCTGTGAATGTCACTGTTTTTTGGTTTTTTTTGACAGAAATGATCAAACACAGAAAAAAAAATAATGCTAGCAACATACTTTGGTCTGCGTTAGGCAAAACTGATCCAGTTGTTTCACCATGATCATTGAGGTACACGCTGTGTGTCTGAGGAGGGAGAGAGCCAAAGGCATTTAATAAGTGAAAGATGATATAGCAGTTTCCCACATTGCTTCCCTGTGGGCTGGGCTTGGGGGAACACACAGGAGCATCTGGGGGCAACCTAGTGATGGCAGCCTCCAGGCTCCCTGCTTGTTTCCTTCTGCATGAGGAGACTGTATTACGCACTGGTGACTGCACTGTCACAAATCTGCTTCTGGTAACGCAACAGAAGTCAGGGTTTGGGCACCCCCATGATGCAGAAACTCTTTAGTACTGAGTGGACTCTTACGGTACTTCCCCTTTTTCCAGTCAACAAACGATATCTGCGGTAAAACACTTCCCTTTCTTCCCACATGTTTTCCCTTCACTTGTTTCCTGACCTCAATCCACCAGGCGTGTGGGTTTTTTTTTTCTAGCTCGTAAGTAAGCTCTGTAGTAACAACCTATTTCATGTAATTGTCTTTGTTTAAATGGAACCCATTGATGATGGATTTATGTTAAATGGTATTATGTTGTATGCAAAATATAAAATTGTAAGCAGGACTTAGTTTGATCATCCTTTACAAGATAATCTGTTGGTTTACTGTTTATAGTTTCAAATTATGTACTCAAAACAGGTAAAACACTAAGGATAAAAATATTTATATTTTCCAGATTTGTATCACAAATTGTATTATGTGGTTTAGTCATTGAAAAAAACCTATATAGATACCTGTAAATGTTTTCTAAATCTCATGGCATTTCTGTAAAACAGTTAACAATGATGTTTAAAAACATTGCTTTCTCAGGAAAAAAGAAATCAAAACAAAATTATGGCTGGATGGAAATTTTCCATGCTATCAAGGGCCAAAAAAAATCTCAGTGTTTGATTAATTCATTCAGTTTTGATTTTTGTGTGTGTGTGTCTCTGCAGAGCCATCTGCCCAGACTTTTTTGCAGGAAAAGAACCTTGGAAACTTTCTGATGACTGGTCCAAGTTTGATGATTGGCTGAAAACTCGAGATGCCAGGAAAATAAACAAGTAAGATGTCAAGGAGCTGGATATCGCATTGCCTCCTGCTGCTGTCAGATACTGGTTTTGTTTGTTTTTTTTTTCTTTTTTTTTTTTTCCCTTTGAGATTGGATGGAGCTAATGTATCAGTGGAGGTGGGCTTTTTTAGTCACTCCTTAGAAGTGGATGGAATCAGTGACCTTTTATTTTGTCTTGAACAGAGTTCAAGGGCAACTGTCTCAGTAGTGGCTTAGTTAAATAGTTTTGTCATCTGATGTTGATATCATAGGCTGCTAATTGCTTCCTTTGCCTCAGAAAGCACGGTTTAAAAATGACCAGTGACAAAAGCAGTGAGAAAGCATAATTCTCAGCTTGAGTCTCACCGAGTGCAACAGACTGATACTTTAAGATGTTGTATGGAAAGATGAAGAGAGTTTTTGATTGTGCCATTGTACTTGCCCAACATGGTGTAAGTGGCCCCAGGTAGTTGATGGCTGGATCATCTGTTGTCAGGGCCCAGTGAGGGCTGGTGGCTCCCTAGGGGAAAGGGTGCTGGGAGACAAGAAGAGTAGAAGCTGGAAGTGCCAGGGCCCCATCCCATGGTACTCCATAAAGACGGGCAGGGCAGGCCCAGGATGGCAGCTGGGGTCAGCCGAAGCAGGTCTGAGGTCAAGCTGGGAATGAGGAAATCGGGGGCAGGGTCAGGTCCAGAGACATTAACCAGTATCAAATACAGGCCAGTGATCACCAGGAGGTCTGTAGTGATGTGGCAGGACTAAGGCCAAGCCGGGAAGTCAGGCTGTGGGTCCATGATCTGTACAGGGGTCTGGTCAACAGGGCCCATGGCCAGGCCCAGGCATGGGTGCAACAGAGTGGGAGCTGTAGCTCAAGCAAGGCCAAGTGGCAGAGCCTCAGCTTAAAAGCAACTCCCATGGAGACAAAGGTTGTCAGCCCTTGCTGAGGCAGTGCCACAGTGCTGTCTCTGAGCCTCTCCCCATGGTCACTAGAGGGAACAGAGCAGCCCTTACCTGCGCTATCTCTAGGTTGACCCTGGGTCCTGGCAGCAGACCCCTGGGGGAGGGAGGAGTGGATGTGTTCGGGGCCCTGAGCACAGATTTGGCATGCAGCCTCCTCACTGTGAAGAATTTTTTAGACCAAGTTTGCTGTGATTTGAACTCACGGTGTCTTGGCCACCTTGGAAAAAACCCGCTAACTTTGGACACTATGAGGCAAGAGTCTGCTGCTAGGACTTTAGTTATATTGCACAGCTACAAAGCAGTGGGAGAATAGAGCTGTTTGCTTCTACAACCTTAGAGTCAAACTCTTGATGTAGTAAAGGCCAAGAGAAAGGTACAAGCTTGCACTTACATGCAGAGTATATATTCTTGTAGTTAGTGGGATCAAGGACTTCATCAGCTCCTAAAGATGTTATCCTGGCACGAGTGCTGAGGAAACTCTATTGGTTCCAGTTTTGTACGGCTGTTGGTGTAACTATGTCCCTTTTCCTGCATTTTAGGATAGCTGACGGATAGCTGAATTGTATTCAGCAGCATTGCCATTTTCTTGATAGCTTAGATTTCCTGGATGCACATCAGCCCATTTATATTAGAACGTCATTTGGTTTCCTTAACTCATAATTTCCTTCTAGTAATGGAGTCTATGATGCCTGTTTTAGATTTCTCTTGCGGATTTTGAAACAGACTTTACTGGCGTCTGCCTGAACTCTAGCAGTGTGTGCAGCACCTCTTGTTTTGCTCTTTCCTGAGGGAATCTAACAGGTAGCTTAAGGGCTTCTTCCTCTACCTCAAAAGCTGACCATGTGGTCCAAATCATCATGTCTCCTCACAGCAGAAACGCAGCACCTCTGGAGACAAATATGCATTCTTCAGTATGCTGATAACACCTTGGGATTCTTTTGTTATTGCATGTGTCCTAGGCAGAGTGTTACAAAGCTGACTAGAAGGGACACTGACAGACAGTTTCCCAAATTTGACTAAAAACCAAACAAGATGAAACATTGGAAGGGGGGAAGGAGGAGGACAGCTGGAACAGGTGAAATAATAGGCAAATACCAACTGCTGCTCTTCATCAAAACGGTTTTGGTACTGTTTGTATACGAGGTGTGTGTTCTTGGGGTGTTGGACTCAGGCTGCTGCAAAGGTCCTTTGCCAAGCAAAGATGTTTTCTTTGTAACTTGGACTAGAGTCTTCTGGCCTCTAAATCCTGGTGCAGGGGTAGTGCCCTGCAGCCATTTGGCTGATTGTCTGATAAATGACCCTTAGATCCTCAGTGAAGAAGTGTGTGTAGGGATTATTGAGAAACAGAAGCTAGCGCTTCACATGTGAAGCAGTCCTTGAGGAACACAGCTCAGGCAGTGATCTGTGGCCTGTTGTGACTTCCAGTTAGCGTTGAATTTAAGCTGTTGGTTAATTTTAACTTCTTAATGTTAGCAAGTAAAATCTCCTGTTGTTTTAGTCCTGCCCCAAAGAGATCATGTCTTCCTCTCCCGTGTGCCACACTGCCCAAGCATTTATCAGCAAAGACCTGTCACTAGCAGAGGTGCTGTGCTGCCTTAATAACACAGAAGGAAGCTGTTGGCAAGACCGTACTGAGAAGGGGTCAATTAGAAACTAAACTAATCGGCTTCCTGGGACAGCCAGTATCTTTCTTGGACTGTTGGTATTGGCTACGTTGAAGGTTGCTAGGCTTAGGTATTTGGTGAGAAGGCCATGGGAGACATAACTGAATGATTTCCAGAGGGCTTCTGTCTCAGAGGGTTCAGTTGTCGTGGAAACTTTTTTAGTTTGGAATCTGTCCCCTCTCTGCTGCAATGGGAAGGAAGGGTTGGGCCCTGCCTGGCATTTATTGCAGGCAATTCACATGTTTCAAGTGTCAGCTCCAGTGAAGAAAGAATTTTTTGGCACTTAATTTGCTTCTGTGTTTGTTTGTGTGTTAGAGAATATTGTGGTATTTGCGAGGCTGATTTATTGATGGCATATATAGCTTGTGTGCCCCAGAAGTAAGGAACTGGGGCTGAAAAGATGGTCTTGAGGTGATATAAAAGACTTAACTGCTACCTCTCTCCCACCAATACTTTCTCTTTACTGCCTCTGCGTGGTGAGACCTGCTGCAGGGGTACATGGGTGTTTTCAGAATACAGCATCTGGGCAAGGTATATTTCAAGCTACATTGTAAATTCGGAAAACGTCTACCATGTTTGTCGTCACATTGACTTTCCTGCAGCAACTATTTCAGATGCTAATTTACAGTTATTGTCAGCATTTTTACTGTTTAATGAATAGTATTGTCTAGAGAAGTTTTTATTATTTTTTCTATCTACATTTACAAAGCAAAAATTCATCCAGCTTCTCAGAGAATTTGAAACTTTTTAAATTCCTAGGCAGTTGTTTAATTAATCATCTCCTTTCCATCCATTAGGTTTCCTTCAGTGTATGTTATTCTTGTTGTGTTTTTATTTAATTTCATTCAGATATCTTTTTTTCTCTTTCTGATGATTTCAGATGAGCAATGCCTAATATTTGTCTGAATCAATGATTTATTTAAAGTACGCGAAAGTAGCAGCATGATATGGGAACACTTAGATGCATCTCTACATTTTCTTTTCATATTTTCAAATACTGGGTTTACTTTGGGTGCATAATTTGCATTTGCTTATATGTTCCAGAGAAGCTGATGCAGTCCTGAAATATCTAAAGGACCAGTGTGGTGCAAAGAAATTAGGGGTCATTGGTTTTTGCTGGGGTGGTGTTGCTGTACATCACCTGATGATGACGTACCCGGAATTGAAGGCTGGTGTATCTCTCTATGGTAGGTAAATACAAAGATGTAATATAAGTTTGTGTACTTGATCTAGCATTATTTCTAAAAATCAGGCTGTCATTTGCATGGGAATGGTTCAAAGCTGCACCAAGGGAGGTTTAAACTGGACATTAGGAAGCCTTTCTTTATGGAGAGGTTGGTCACACACTGGAACAGGCTTCCTAGAGAGGTGGTCGATGCCCCAAGCCTGTCGGTGTTTAAGAGGTATTTGAACAATGCCCTTACTAACATGCTTTAACCTTTGGTTTGTCCTGAATTGGTCAGGCAGTTGGACTAGGTGACCGTTGTAGGTCCCTTCCAACTGAAAGAGTATAGACAATGCGATTCTATATTCTATTCTATTCTATTCTATTCTATTCTATTCTATTCTATTCCCAGCAGATATTATGCAAAGAAGATGGTGGTGTGGAGATTTGTTCCTAGTTTCAGGATGGGTCATTAGCAGTCATGTGTTTATTTCAGGTCTGGACAGACAGACATGTCCCTTGGTCACCTTCCGAATTTAGCTCCCTTTTCCTGTTTACTACTGCTGTGCACGCTGCAGAGCTAGAACTTCAGGGAGTGTTATTTTTTGATCTGGCTACTCTGTAAAGTTAGATTGTAGTTATTTTAACAGCAACTTTCCTTTTATGCTCTGCTCAAGAAGCTGGGATAGGTAAGCTGTCCTTGCTAATGTTCTCAGAATGTAAATTTTGGTTTACTTACTAAAGTCTTAAATTCCCCAGTCAGTTCAGATGAACTTGAGGTTGTATGCCCAGAAAGCATCCATCAAGTCTTATTAATACAGATATTCAGTCTTTATATTAAGAAACTGGCTTAAATAGAGTTTTAATCTAGGAGGGTATTCTACGAGCCATGGTTACAGTGGCTTGAAAGTAAAAATGGTAGTTATCATTACATATTGCTTGAGACATGAAAACTTCTCACTGCAGAAGCAGAGTGCTGTACTTGAATTTATATTTCACCAAAAAGTCAATTGAAGAGGTTTTCTGTTTCTTTTTAGGACTAATCAAGGATTCTGATGATATATCCAATCTCCTGAACCCCACGTTTTTCATTTTTGCTGAGAAAGATGATTTCATTCCTCTTCATCAAGTATGCTAATAACCTCCGTCTTCTTTCATTTCTATATATTTAAATTTCCATCCTGAATTGGGAGTCAAAACTCAGCCTCATAATAGTGCTTCAAGGTCAAAAAATAAGCTGAAAAATGGACCTAGACATAGAAGGGACGATGTAACCTAGGCAAAGAATGAAAGCTAGTTATATTACTTCTTTCCTAAGTCTCTCTCTTTTGTAAAAGTGTGGCTAGTAACCCAAGCAACAAAGTTTTATCAAAATCACATTGCTGTTTTGGAGTACCCTGCTCTGGGAGCTATCCCTTGTAGTATGACTTTGTTTTCTATTGATCCTAGGAACCCATAAACAGTGTAGGAAGCACCAAATTGCATCCATAGGTGTCTGTTAGAAGCTTTTTGTTCAGTTGTAGTGTATTTAGCATTGTCATATATTTCACATGTAGGAAATACCTATGTTATATCCATATCTTTGTGGATTCTTGGACCTGCCTTTGTATTTTCACAAATTTTCTAGACCCTTACTGCAGAGGTGTTTTTCCTTTATATAATTTTACTTTTTGGTGTGCCCATATGGAGCTTAGTTATTCGAGTCTAGCCTGAATGATAAATTAGGGAGGTGAATTCTGAATAAAATGAGGAGTGTCAGCATGGAATATGGTTACATTAATATAGCTACTACTATGCTCTATATTACAGGTCACCCTGCTGGAGCAGAAGCTAAAGAAAAATTGTAAAGTCGATTATGAAGTTAAAATTTATCCTGGACAAACTCATGGTTTTGTACATCGCAAAAGAGAAGATATCAATCCTCAGGATAAGCCTTATATTGAGGAGGGAAGAAAGGATATGATCAACTGGCTGAATAAATATGTTTAATAGAAGAGCAAGCAACTTAATTTGAACAAAATTATGTAATGCACTGGAGATTTTTGATAACACATTTTAGAAAATTGGAGGGAGAGTTTTTTGGAATATTTTAGATTTTTTTTGTCAGTAGATTCTAATTGATACTTTCATATTGTGTTCTTTTGAAGAAGTCTTGTATTTCAGTTCCTTGAGGTTTATCTTAATCCTTGAAATAATTTAGACTAATAGTAAATCAATCTATTTGTGTGTTATGGCCACTGTTCATCTAAGTTCTGCATAAATCACAAGCCCAAAATTTAGGGACGCCAATACATTTTGTGGTGAAGCTCATCTGGAGACATTAGGCTTTTTTGACTTGTACCCTGGTGTCAGATAAGAAGTAAGTGGGCATATCTTGTTTCAAAATTTACGGCTAAGGTTATTCGTTACCTGTGAAACTCTGTAGATGACTTCCTGGTTAGTTCAGGAAATCAAAAATACAGTGCAATCTGCAGACAGGGCATTTTAACATGTGGCTTACAAACCATAGTTGCTGCTTAAAGAAGAAATGGTACATGTTCTTGCATAATGTATCTTGTTGCATAATTTCTCCATCGATGATATGACAAAAATCTTCATGTTGCATCAGCTCAAGTTTGCATCTACCTTGGCACCCAGCCTCCGTCAGTGGCCAGCAGTAGCTGCGTAGGGAATTTCCCCTCTCACTCCGCATCCTGGCAGCCGGCCCTTCAGGGAATTCCTCAGCTGGGTGTTGCCACTGGAGCAGTGTGTCGGATGGCCACTGATGGACTCTGGGTTTGCCAGTCCCTTTTTGAACCTGCTTGTAATGCCAACCTCTAGCGCACCCTATGACAGTGACTTCCACTGTTTAATTATGCCTCATGGAGAGAAAGGCTCGTTATGTTCATTAGTTTGAAACCAGCTGCCTAGTATCTTAACTGTGTGCTGGTGCTCCTAAAGTTAAAAGAAAAAGGAAAAAAAATGTATGTCCCTTTTCACCTCAGTGCTACTGATAAATACTGCTATGTGATTTAATGGGAAGAAAATGTAATTTAGGGAAGCCTTAATTTTACTAATGACAAACTGATAGACTATCAGAGAAATATATGTTGCAGTGTGTCATTTAAAAATAGTCAAAAGTATGTATTAATCGTTTCTCTCTCAATGGGATTTTAATTTCTTTTGTGTTTTCCCATCCATGTTTTCCTACTTTACGTGCTGCTAATGTCCCTCCATCTGTCCTATGGGGAGGTCTTCGGAGAATTCCAGCCTGTGACTCCTGATTAACTGTTGCTTTTCATATCATGCCATCTATATGCAATGTATTAATCCAGCTGTTACCTGGGTGATACAGCTCTCAAAACACATTTTTTTTCAGGAGAAGGTGGCAGAAGTCTGGAAGTTTATTGTGTCTTAATTACCCCAGTGTAAAACCTGGATAACTCCCCATTAACGGAGTTCCATTAGCCTGAGAAGGTCAGCTTATGTGCAAGAGGACGATCAGGTCATGCATTTAGAGAGCAGCAGGCATTCATAGATACCGCAGCGGCGTGCGTGCTGTAACACCAGCACCGTGACTAAGCAAAAAGAAAAAAACAAACGGAGATGCAGCATTTGTTCAAAGTTGAAAGGGTAGCTGCAAGTTTCTACAAGTACAGCCACAGCCTCATGATAAAACTGCAGGTCACCGAGGAAGAGCATGAAGTGCGAGATGCAAACGAAGTGTGTGGTCACAGCACAAAGTGCAGCCAGCTGCACGTACAGAGATCACACGTGTTGAATTAAGTTTTGACTTCTAGGTAAAAAAACCTGCATGGATTGCCTAGCAAGGAACACGGAAACAACAGGAAATCAAATTAAAAGCCATTTAATTTCTAAAATTTAATGTCAACATTAAGGTAAAGGGGAATAATCTTATGTATAAAGAAGAATTTCTTGGAGCCGCATTACTGTGACTAAGGGAGTGGAAATGTGGTTAAGCAACTCCACTGGAGAGAAGGTTCTGCAAGCCTTGCTGTCGTTTCTCTTTCCTAGGAATCAATTAAACTGCCAATTTTTCTCGCACTTATTTTACTGCTGTTCTTTGAAGTTGCTATGGAATATCTGAGCCCCCTGTGTGTGATAGTTTGTTGTTTGTCGTATACAAGGGGGAAAAGCCAAAAAAAAACAAACCAAAAGGGTTGGGTTTTGAACCTTAGGACTTCACTCTGGAATTCTTTGGTCGTTTTTTTTGTTTGTTTGTTTGTTTTGTTTTTTTTCATTTGTTTGACTTTATTTTAGGAATAGTAAATAAATAGCATCGACAAAGTTATTTAGAATATGGGCAAACAGCTTATGTATGAGGATGAAATTGCAAGGCTCGTTGCTTTCCCAAAGCAAAAGCATGGTAGACTAACATGTACATTTAGTGCGACATTTTAGATGTGCCTCTGAGGAAACAGTGAATTTTGGATTGCTAATATCTTTAGATAAAGCTCCTTAAAGAATAATCCCAATAATCCAACAAAAAGAAAACCAGGAGAATGGGAGGGATACAAGGATCAGGCAGTCACTTTAATCCTAAAAGGGGAAAAAAAGTACAGAATGTCCTGTGATAGTATAAAAATCTATCAGTGTTCTAAATACTTACTGTAATGATATGTATAGCAGTCTACAAACTGTTACCTTTTTACATGTTATTTTCACTTTGAAAGAGGAAATATTGTTCCTATACTATATAAGCTTTGTCTTGTATCGAGCTTTGAAACCAGTGTCTCTACGTCACTCCCTCACCCTGCTGTCGACTTTAGATATGACTTTTACCAATAGATGACTTGTCTAAGGAAATAATGATGCCAACGTAATGTTTACAAGTGATACTACCCCAACCTTCAAAAACAAAGAAACGCCCTTTAAGAAGAAGAAGAAGAAAAATTTGTCTAAATGAATTGCGCAGCCAAGTCAACATGTTTCCTAAGCTGAAAAGACAAGACCTCCGATGCTTAGTGCTCTTTTGTGTAATGTAAAAAGAAGGTTTGGCACCCGGCTGTAGCAGAACTCCCCACAGTAGCACACCCTGCCTGCACTGGCAATAAAAATAACAACTTAAAAAGAGGCTTTTAAAGCTCCGTGACTCGGCGATATGCAAAGATAAAGGCAGTAACTTACGTAACTCTGATTTGAAGAAACCTGATCCCTGCTCTCACCCCTTCCCTTGTATGAGTTAGCACTTTCTGTGGGGATCGCACTCGGTGGTGACCGTCCACCCTGAGCTCTTGTGACCTGCCTCTGCTATCTCGCACGTTTCCTGTGCTACAGGTATGTCTGGGGGTTGGTTAGGTTTGGTTTGGTTTTTTTTAATTTAAATTCTATGGCTTTTCTTCCTGAGGAATGTAAAACAAGCGCATGCTGAGGTCTGACTCAGCACATTTGGGGCACTTTCATTTTATCTATATACTCTTTTAAAGAGTGCTTGCTCATTTAGATGCCATCGGGGTTCTGCTTTCTTCCCTAACTGCTTGAGATGATGGCTCAGAAACGAGTTTCCCTCCTGAGGTGAGGAAGACCTCTCAGGAGGAGGACTCAGGAGAGTCTGTCGAAAGTGAGAGAGCTACACAGCAAGATTGTCGTATTTTCCTGGTTGTGCGTTGTGCGTTCAAGTTTCTGAAAACTGAAGTTATTGTTTGGTCTTCTAATGGTCAAGTGCTTGCAGGTGGAGATGGTGGAACAACAAGGCTGTGGGTTTACAGATCCTCCTAAAAGGATAGCTTTGTTGGATGTTAAGCAAGGGGGAGTAATTCTTAAGGAATGTTTCAGTAGCATCTCAGAAATGGAAAAAGATACTATTTGCATGTAATGCATACTATGGCAAATGTAGAAACCCCAAAACGTTTTGGTTATGCTACAAAGCTTGCGAGTCTATATGGCTTATAAACCATACAAGCCAACACTACCCCTCGCGGGCTTGCGTCTGGACCTCTTTCCCTCAGCTGCTAGAGCTGCATCTTTAAATATTTCATGGTTTACATTTTGCTTTACATTTTATCCAATAATGTGAAGTCTTTGCAATTGAAGCCTTTAAGGATATACCCACTGGCCAAGGGCATTGTGTTTGCATTTCTGTAGTTCTGAAATACAAGTTTCTTTAATCTCGAGTCACTGGATGTGTTGTATTTTAGTCTAATCCAAAGGAAATAGTTTGTGGATGGAAAATGAGTTATCAACTCTTTCTGATTGTGTATTTAAACTGTTTTGTTTTACATGCTCATCTATTAATTCATTTTTTCCCGGTAGACTTATTTTAAATTGGAAGTCCTATATGTGAGACTAAGTGTGGGGGGAAAATCACCTATGGGTGGGTGTGGCTTATTTAAAAAAAAAAAAAAAAAAGTAGAGGATTAGTATAAAGGTGTGCCCAGGGTTAATACAGCTTCCAAATAAGACACAGCTTGTCTTGAATTGATCTGTGAAAGTGAAATCTCCCGAGACCTTCAACCCCAGCCCTGCTAATACTGCTTGGGATATTCTCAATTTTAAGGTCTGCAAATCCAGAGCATCTCAGTCCCTGGTAATCCATGCAAATCTCCTGGCAGTAGGGCTGTTTCCTTGTTTGTTTGTGTTTTTTTTTCCTAAAGCTGTCCCTTTAGTGCCACAACTATGGAAGCTGCACTAGTTCAGGGGCTGTTCAGTAACCTGCTTTTCCCCATTTCTCTCTGTGAGTATATTTGGCATAATCAAGTTTGAACATCCTTGTTTCTGTACTAGCAAAATTTTCCTGGTGCATACAATTTATTGGTAGGGAATTTAGCTTTATCTACATTCTCTCCACGTTCTTTGGAGATACTCTATGCACATTCAAATATGTTATTCGAGTCATTCTGCAGCAATATGCAGTCAGTTCACCCAGCTGGTTAACCTAAGGTCAGTGGCATAAAATCATTAACTTGAGACCAATGAGCTACATAAATCTGTGTTAGATTCAGATGGCATTTTTTGACCTTTGTGCATTACTTGTTTATTTTCATTTCAGCAATAGTTTGTAAAAAATTAACCATGCCTGACTACTGTTACCTTATTCATAAAACATTTGGCTCAATTTGAGGATTTTTTCCTTATGTTCAGTTTTCTTTTTTCCTGTCTTGGGGTTTGAATGCATTCCTTATTTAATAGTCAATAAAGATGATTTTCTACTCTGCCTTTCACTGGTATTTTTTTACTGGCACCTTCCTTAAGTATCCTCCTTCAAAAGTCTGTAATACCTGATGCTAAAGCTGGCTTAGAACTGTAAGGTTAGCTATGGAATATTTTAAGTCTTTGGAGGAAAATATCACATTTAATCTAAGTGTAATCGGAGCTTTCTACGTAGTAGCTGTGTGGTTTTTTGGGTTTTTTTTTCTTCAAAATGCTAAGTCCTGTATTAAGCCTGTACAGTCTTTGCTGAAGAAAGTTTTGCATTCCTGACAAGGACATACTAATGAAGAAGAGTGAAAGAACTGGCTTCATCACTATTTAAATAATTTGTGATGGTTGCCTGGCTGGTTGGACTTAACTTTATTTTTACCGTATTACTGTAGGGCATGGAAGGTCTAGTTATGTACCGAGTCCCCGCTGAAGAGTTTGTAACATAAGTAAATCTAACAAGATTATTAGTTATAAAAAACAACCCAATGGGTTTAGATTCAGATTAGATATTAGGAAGAAATTCTTTACTGTGAGGGTGGTGAGGCACTGGCACAGGTTGCCCAGGGAAGCTGTGGATGCCCCATCCCTGGAAGTGTTCAAGGCCAGGCTGGATGGGGCTTTGAGCAGCCTGGTCTAGTGGGAGGTGTCCCTGCCCAGGGCAGGGGGGTTGGAACTAGGTGATCTTCACGGTCCTTTCCAACCTGAACCATTCTATGATTCCGTGATTCTATAATTCTATTGACCAATGTTGCATTTTAGATCTAACAGTAATCAGTGTGTTCACAATACTGCTGTAATGATTCAAAAATTCGATAACCTATGATACTGCTGTATTTTGATCTTTTTCAGTATGGTATGCTGGGATAGTCACAACTGAGTATTTTTTTCTTCTTTAGCGTCCCACATGGCTAACGAATCGAGGCCCTGCCCGTGTGATATTGGAGACAGGTTTGACTACGGAGGCCGTGGGCAGGAAGTACAAGTTGAGCACATCAAGGTGTACGTTTGCAAACCTGCCAGCACAGATAAAGCTGTGATTGTGATTCATGATATATTTGGATGGCAACTCCCAAACACCAGATACATGGCTGATATGCTTGCAGCTAATGGATACATGTAAGAAATACCACTGTTTTCAAAGTGTATTTTTAAAAAGAAAGTTTGTCGAACCAACTATTTCCTTTTTTTACACAAACCATACAAACACAAATAATTTCATAGGACTTCACTTACATGTTTCTCTAGTTTCCTGTTTGCTAAAACTGTGTAAGAAGTCTAGCATAGTTGAGTAGTCCTACTGTAAGGAGATGATAGTAGGTAAGGACAGAACAAGAGAGGGGAAATAGAGAAAAATCTTATTCTGCATCTTTCATCCTCCGCAAGCTCGAAGCAGCCCAACATAGCATCTGTGCAACTTTGCTGTTATGGTAAAAATTTTAGAGAAGCTGAAAGTCATTCTGTGAAGGTAGAGTGTACCAGCTTGTGGAAAAGAAAGAAACAAGTTCTCAAATATATGAAAAGCATATTGGGTGTCCTCTTTCCTGTGTTACTGGGTTAGCATTACTTCTAGCCCAACATATCAATTGTAGTTTTGGCTTTTTGTTTTTTTGATTTTTTTTTTTAATCTGGTAGGAAACCAGTAAAGATTTGCAACTGCGGTTAACAGTTTGTTGAATTAATTAATGAATTTTAACAGGGCAAAATACATTTGGAAGTTCTGCTAAGTCTCTTAATTAGACATGGGAAAATATTGATGGTTGCTTGTCTGGTGCTTTGATGTAGATTAAATTCTATGTGTATTCAACAAAATTAATTTTTTTCTATAGTATACACAGACTTCCCTTTTAATGCTTTCTTAATATTATTTCATGGGCATAAAACATTTTTATTTTTCTTGCAGAGCCATCTGCCCAGATTTTTTTGTGGGACAAGAAGCTTGGAAACCTTCTAATGACTGGGCGACTTTCAATGAGTGGCTGAAAACCCGAAATGCCGGCAAAATAGACAAGTACAACCATCGTTCCTTGTCCAGCGAGTGGACATCCTTCTTTCATAGGAATTTTTGTCTCAGTGAAGATGCGGGATTAGATCCTAGATTATTAATGGGTCAAATACAGCTCGATGTCCACAAACAGAAATTTCATGCAGCTCATGGGTCAAGCTTATAGTAATGTGAGGGGTACTTTTTTGGAGAAAAGTAGAACTTTGAACAAGAATAAAAGCACCCACTGTTTACCTGTGCAGAGAGTAGAAGTGAGATGAATGGCTCAAAAGAAGGCTAAAGGCTAAAAAATGCAGCTCGCTCCTTCCGCTGCAGTTTGATCCAGTTCCCACAGGCAGGCACAACTTCCATGATTTCAGATAGGGTGCAAACGTAGCCACCAGACACTATTTAACTAGGGAACATTGGTCCTGCTCCCTAGAAGATCCCGGCTAGTTCAAAGCGTACTAGGTTCCCATTCTTCTACCTATATTTTTCCCCATTTTTATCTGACACGTAGCTTGATTTCATGATGTTACTGCTGATTTTGAAACAACAATTTCAAATTAACTTCCACAATTTAATGAAATATTTGTCTCCCCAATGAGAGATAGTTTACCTATAGTCACATTTGTGATAATGGGATGCTCTTGACTGGCTGTGTGTCTCTTAAACTTTTGTTTCTGTTAGCCTATAAGAAACCTATTGCCATTTGTGAAATTAATCCGGCTGCTGTTTATAAAATCACCTTAGGTTCTAGTAACAGTGATCTAGGAAGACTGACTTTCCCCTGTGCCTTCTCCCCTGTAGTTTCTCTTGTATTTATTTTAGAAATGAATAATAGTAAACTAGTGTTGCAGGTTGAGCCCAGCCAGCAGCCAAGCACCTGTACCGCTGCTCACTCAGTCCCCCCAAGATGGACAGGGGAGAGAATAGGAGGAACGAAAGAAAGAAAACTCGTGGGTTGAGATAATGACAGTTTGATAAGTGAAGAAAAGAGAAAAAACAGGAGTAATGCGATGACATTCACTCACCACTTCCCACAGGCAGACTGATGCCCAGTCTCTGAGCAGCAGCCACCTTGGAGGCCAGGGGAGCAGAGCCAGAGCCTTAATTCACTTTCATTTACATGTCTCAGAGAAGTTGATGTCATCCTGAAGTATCTAAGTGAACAATGCGGTGCAAAGAAGATCGGAGTCATTGGGTTTTGCTGGGGTGGAGCAGCAGTACAACATCTGATGCTGAAAAATCCTCATTTAAAGACGGGGGTGTCCCTCTATGGTAAGTCTCAAATACCTATTGCGTTCTGAGTAGACGTGACTGGTGCAGGAACTTGTTCGGTGGGAGTATTACTGTAACAAAATTCAGCATGACAGCTTGTGGAAGAAGGTGATTTTATTGTGCAAAATCATTAAGCAATTTAATTTTGCACACTTGCATTTTTGCACTTAATCATAGCCAGCAAGATCTATGTATTCAAGTGGCACGGCCAGGATCCCTTCTGTGCAACATAGCGTACAAGGGACACCAAATGCCAAGGCCTCACGATGGCTCAGGTTCCTCTTGGCTAGTCATGACAAAATGGTTTCTGGGCATGTCTTTTATATCTTTTAAGAGTCAGCAGTTACCACGAGGTGGATCTTTGCCACAGTATCTTGCTTACCTCAGTCTGCGTAAGTCTTAGGACAGGCTGCTGCCCACTGTCTTGTTTTCATTGTTTGGAAAACCTGTTTGACATGCATGTCTGTACTCCATTCCCCTGTTGGGCTAACAGGGAAAGACATGGCAGTAGTGATATGCTGCAACCTTTTTGCTGTCCTTCTGTTAGCGTGCAGGGTCTTCTGCCAATGAATCATCTGGGCTGGGGGCTGCACACGCTGCAGACCTTCAGGTCAGGACATGAACACATTATTCCTCAATGTTACTCCTGGTAGTGGCCCTTTGTTACGTGGCCAGGGTGGTAGCTAGTTAGAATTTACTTAAATTCAAATATATCTGAATAGTCACAATTGCAATAGCAATTTGTTATTAATTTATATCAGTATAAATATATGTATACTGAAGTCCTAACACTGTATCTGGAATGATGAATATTTACAATTATCTTAAAAACGGTCATGCCAGGCTGGAGGCGAGCAGCTCCGAAGCATCAGTCTTTCACAGGACCCTGTCTCTGACAGTGGTCAGAAGCAGATACCCAAAGAAAACCACAAGAATGGGGCAAATGTACCAACTCTTCCCTGACTTTTTCGGACAGAGCTGGTCTTTCTAACTTTAACGACGTCCCAAATCCCAGGAAAGTCTCACAACAAAAGGGACTTTTAAGGAAAGAGTGTTTATTTCCATTACAAGCTGATCAGCTCTAACTGATCAGAATGTCTTTTATTTTGACGGTATAGCTTTGGTAGTGATTTAACAACTTTAGCGTGACTTCTTATATAGGCCACTCCTTCTTCCCTAGGAGTGATCAGGTTCTTTGAGGACAGATCCAGTTTGCTTCATCCCACCTTCTTCATTTTTGCTGAAAAGGACGACCACATCCCATTGGAGCAGGTGAGTTTCCCATCAGAAATATTTGTCTTTTTAATGCTTTTCATGCTTGTTTTGTAATTTGATATTTAATTAAGAGAAAGTGGAAAACTAATTGGCCCTTTTCTTCCTCTTTCACTAACTCTTACAGTAGTTCTACACAAATTTGCATTGTTTATCCCCAAATCAAAAAGTTTTACAGGGAAATGAAAAAATGGTTTCTGTTTCTGTGGCAAAATGTGAGAGTTCCTAGGAGGAAAAGGGCAAGAACCCAAAGGAAGACTTCTGTCAAGTTTAAGATAGAAGACCATCTTTAGTCATACTGATGATGCATAAAATCAGCAGAAAGTCCCCACCTGTACCAGCGGAATTACTAGTTGCAGGAGAATTAAAAAATCCTGTGGCTATCCTTCTCCTTCTCCCACTGTCCCGTAGAGCTTCAACTTTCTGGTACTCTGTCAACAGCCTTCCCGGGGAGCATGGGTGGCGAATGAGCGGGGAAAGATGATTAATCACCAGGGGATCAAAGAAGAAGATACACTTTCATTGAGTGGTGTTGGCTTTAATTTCCCTGGCAAAAGTGTCAGTAGCTTTGAACTGCTGATTTTGTATCTGTGCCTCTCTTCCCTCAATTTCAAATTAATTCAAAATCTTGCCCCACTTTTTTTTTTTTTTTAATGAAGTCTCTCAGCAGTAACTCGTACAGTGATCACTACATACTAACCTTCTCATGACACTGAGAAATGGGTGTTTTTACCTTTACAGGTATTATTACAGTAACCCATAAACTTTTTTTAGCAGTTTTACACGGTCACATGCTGTTATTCTACTGGAGAAAGTAGCCTAGTTAAATGAAGTGTAGTACCAGAAACGCATTTGGGTATAAAATTAGTAGAAGAGAAAATGATGACAAGGACACACTGTGTCTCCAAGAAACGGAAAAAAACCAGGATGATTTGACGACTGTAAATGCATAACAAACATGTTAAATCCATACTCAGCCAACATGGAACATTCTCTGTTACAGGTCACCCTACTGGAGCAGAAGCTTAAACAAAACTGTAAAGTTGATTATAAAGTTAAAATTTACCCTGGACAGACGCACGGGTTTGTACATCGCAAAAGAGAAGATATCAATCCTCAGGATAAGCCTTATATTGAGGAGGGAAGAAAGGATATGATCAACTGGCTGAATAAATATCTTTAGCATAAGTAAATGCTCATAAAATAAATCAATTATTGTAGGAAATAAAAAAATAATACAGACTATATTGATTAAAGTGTTCTTAAAACCATCAAAATATTTTGGAAAACTCTTTTGCAATAACACTACTTATTTGCACTTATCTTCTAAGCAGATGCTTACAAATGGCTTTTCAAATGCTGAAAGCTATAATTGTAAAAAAGATTTATAAATTTGATCTTGCATATCTTAAAATTAGATTTCTAGAATCTGAAAGTTTCACTTTTTTATGTTAATGTCAATATAATAAAAAATCATTGAAACTCTGCCCATGCTTGAGAAATGCTCTCCTAAAAGCCATGTTTAGAGTTGTTGAGCTGTAAGATTTTAATCTCCAAGATTTTCCCCTTTGAGGTAAATATTGTTCTGATTTGGAAGGCTGGGACATTTTCTTGGAAACAGAATATCCTATTCAGAGTTCATAAAAAAACCCTCCACAGATCCTTCCAGTATCATCACGTTATTCTCTACTGTGATTTAATTAGGTATCAGGTTGGGTAAGGCACAGCCCATCCACGGTGGCTCGGGGAACATCCCTGTGTTTCTGCTCCTTTGGTCTCCCTCAATGTAATTCACAGCAATCACATGGTGAGGTCTTGCCTGCATCTGTCAGGCGGAAGGAGCAGATGCGGCTAAAATCTGAACGCAGCCCAATTTCCCCTCAGTGCAATACTTGTGAGCCCAGGGAGCCCCTTCAGCTTTCACAGAATGTTGTCCTTCAAGGTACAACCCCTCAGTTGTTTCCATTGCTCGGCGATATTTTTCTTTTCGCAATCACCTCTGCCAGCTATGCCTGGCAGCTCCCTCACACAGTCGCTTACTCTTTGGCTCCCCCCCAGCTGGGGGCACATGCCAGACCAGCCCTAAGTGGTCTGCGATGGAGCTGCAGCCACACGTGTGTCCTTTTACTCCATAGTGCCTCAGCTTCAGCGTCTCCCACCTCGTGGGTCCCACTTCAGGTCCCACATCCTCAGCAGTTCTTCAGCCATCCCTTCATCTCGAACCCCTTTTTCATGTCACTCCTTCCCCTTCCTTCTCTAACATACCATCTGTCTCCCATGGGAAAATGGTTCTCCCTGTGCCACACAGAGCTGATATTAAAGAAACTCTCCTATCTTTCAAAAAGATTTCACGCAGACCTCTGAGGTAAAAGTGCAAAAACTTCCCTTGCTCCTTGTCTTATGCCCTCAGTCAGTGATTAGTGCTGTTCTCTGCTTTGGGCACTGCACATCATGTTCCTGTCTCCTTACTTACAGAGCCACAAAGATGATGAGAGGGCTGGAGCACCTCTCCTGTGAGGACAGGCTGAGAGAGCTGGGGCTGTTCAACCTGGAGAAGAGAAGGCTCTGGGGAGACCTTATAGCAGCCTTCCAGTGCCTGAAGGGGGCCTACAGGAAAGCTGGGGAGGGGCTGTTTGCCAGGGCATGTAGCCAGGACGAGGGGCAATGGTTTCAAACTAGAGCAGGGTAGGTTTAGATGAGACATTAGGAAGAAGTTCTTTACAATGAAGGTGGTGAGACACTGGCACAGGTTGCCCAGAGAGGCGGTGGAGGCCCCATCCCTGGAGACGTTCAAGGCCAGGCTGGATGAGGCTCTGAGCAACCTGATATAGGTGAGGGTGTCCCTGCTTACTGCAGCGGGGTTGGACTAGATGACCTTTAAACTTCCCTTCCAACCGAACACGTTCTATGATTCTACTGTTTGATTTCAGGAGAGATGAGCCTGTTCCTAGTAGGTGCAACCAGCGCAGGGAAAGCCTCCTCAGGTCTTCAGGGTGTTGTTGCCATGAGTCATGCTGGCAAAAACAGTCCCTCCACATCGGAGGTGAGAAGTTCTATTATGCCCTGTCTCATCCTGCCCTTGGGCTGGATCTGTGAGGCTTCCCAGTGACCTGCAGACGGAGGGAAGGGCCGGACAGTGATGTCTGTGCTTCCTCCCAGTCCTGACATGGTTCTGGACTCAGAACCATGAGTTCATGGCTATCCTCTGGACTCAGCATCCAGAGGAGAAACAGTTTCATGTTGGAGAATTGCAGACACCTCCATTCACTGGCACAGGCACGTCTGATACATGCACCTGTGCAGCTCTGGGATAACAGGAGGAGAACAATGCACAAACCTTCCTGGAAGAAAGCAAACGTGGGCGTGTGCTTTGAACAGATAGTCTGTAAAGTGTGAATTCAATTCCCAGCTATGGATTCATGGCCAGTTTATCAGGGTTGCTATAAGAACAGACAGAGATGATGAAACTGAACTCCCTACAACTATTGTCTCACATAATATAATAAACAAAAGAGTCTTGGTTTCTCAGAAGGTAATATCTTGGCTGGCAAACCATTCCAGCTTGTTTGTTATGTGAATGAACAGATGTCTTGGAAAATTGGGCTAAGCTTTGCCAAATTGCTCCTGAGACAAGGGAAGACTGTGGAACTGAGGAGTATTTTGTCAAAATTCATTGTTCTTGGAGAATTCAGAGTGGCTTGCTGTCGGATAGGTATTGCATTTCATTGTGCATTTGTTTTTTGTAGAAGTACGGCACCTACAATGGAAAACTCAGAATTTTGCCAGTGTTAACATTTACTTTACCAAAATCCACACGTACACATTCTCAAAACTCGCATTTGAGAATATCCATTGTATCTGGAGAGGTGTATAAGTTAGACATTACAAACTCAGGTTTACAATGTTTGGTTCTACTGAACTTAGCAGCCTTGGTGTAAGGTATATTAGCTGCAGAAAAAACACCAGAGCAGACATAGTAGACATGTGTAAGGTCTGATCAGGGGACCTCAAGGAGATGCTTTTTTTTCCCCTGGGTGTTGTGCTCTCTTGGCAGTTTCTTCCTAGTAACTTGAGAACCCTTTGATCTATTCCAAACAAATTTGACAAAACAGTGAAGTCCTCGGTGCTATTTAGTCCTTCTACATCTCTAGAAAATCTGGACGGCACAGAGGAGACAGACTCACTGCACTGAGCAAAATAATATGGTGTGGATTCATCAGTTCTTTGTATTATTTAGGCTGCTGGCTGGCTCTTCAACACACAGGCAGCCTGAACCATTTGTGTAGGGGTTGTTGGAGGGTATAGGAGGGAAGTGGACTAAGGAAACATCAGGAGCAACCGATATTCAGGGGAGCAGGAGGGCAGAGGGAAAGGGCTGAGGGTAACCCTGGGGATATGGGGAACTGGGACCCTACTGGGGACAATCACACGGTAAGTGGAAAAAAGGGAAGGGAGAACCTAGTGCCGAGTCCTGCATTTCGGTCACAACAACCCCAAGTAACGCTACAGGCATGGGGAAGAGTGGCTGGAAAGCTGCCCAGCAGAAAAGGACCTGGGGATGCTGGTGGACGGCCAGCTTAACAAGAGCCAGCAGTGTGCCCAGGTGGCCAAGAAGGCCAACAGCATTCTGGCTTGTATCAGGAATAGCGTGGCCAGCAGGAGCAGGGAAGTGATGGTGCCTCTGTACTCGGCACTGGTGAGGCCTCACCTCGAGTGCTGTGTTCAGTTCTGGGCCCCTCTGTACAAGAGGGACATTGAAGTGCTGGAGCGTGTCCAGAGGAGAGCTACCAGGCTGGTGAGGGGTCTGGAGACCAGGTCATATGAGGAGAGGCTGAGGGAGCTGGGCATGTTTAGCTTGGAGAAGAGGAGGCTGAGGGGAGACTTCATTGCCCTCTACAACTACCTGAAAGGAGGTTGGAGAGAGGTGGGGGTTGGCCTCTTCTCCCAGGTGAATAATGACAGGACCAGAGGAAATGGTCTGAAGTTGTGGCAGGGGAGGGTTAGATCAGATATTAGGAAGAATTACTTTCCTGAAAGAGTGGTCAGGCACTGGAACAGCCTGCCCAGGGAGGTGGTTGAGTCACCATCCCTAGAGGTATTTAAGAAATGTCTAGATGTGGCACTTGAGGGCATGCTCTAGTGGCAGAGATTGTAGGGGTTTTGTTTGTTTGTTTGTGTTTTTGGTGTGTATATGGTTGGACTCGATGATCTCAGAGGTCCTTTCCAACCATGAAGATTATACGATTCTATGATTCTAGAAGAGCCCTAATCTCACCTTTTGTAGACTGAGTAGGATTTTGGTCACTGAGTAAGTGTTGTATTGAGGAAGACTCACAGCCTACATGCAAGGAAACCTTTATGCCTGAGTGAAGAAAGTTGTGTGGACTAAAGTGAAAGGAAAACCTCAGGGACTAGAGAGAGATAGGACAAAACAGAACATGGTGAAGGTCAGAGTCCTGAAGAAAAGAGCATGTATCCTGTCCATTGCTGATAATCTCCTCTTCACAAGCAGAGTGAGGTCCTGTATATAAAAGAAAACACTAAACCACAGCTTGAATATGAACCACTGGATCCTCTGCCTTCTTGGAAGCTGAATTCCAGGTTCTGATTTCTGCTCTCTGGCACAAATATTTTGGTAGCATTTGATATTGTTAAGTGGTTTAATAATACACTGACTTATAATCTCTTGTTCTTCATTTGCTTCCTTTTTTACACACTGAGTGGGATCTCTTTTATGGGTTTTCAGTTTAATCTTTATGGCAAAAATTTTTGATCAACAAGATGACTCTTCAGCTCTGCTCCATTTTCTGCATTCCTCACGGTCAAGTTAGCATTTATTGGTTTGTTGTTGTTTTTTTTTTTTTTTTTTCTACTGTGGTGTCACTATTTTATCTGAAGAATTTTTCTCATTTTTTTTGACTCCTAAACTTCAAACAGGAATGGGCTTTCAGTGTACAGGCCAAAGTCAGAAAGGACAAAGAAAAGCACTCCCCCCCCACCGACCCACGCACATGCGCATGCATACACAGCACTGCCAGTATTCCCATAAAATAATGTGCACTCAGTCAGTGTAAAAAATACGTAAGATCTTCCAGCCTGCAGGCAGGATGACATCTATGCTTTATGGTAGATTATAAAAGACTGTGCACTTGCTTTAAAAATATGTCCCTCTGCACAGTGCCAGCTGTACTAGTATGAGGAGCAGTTCTCCTTCCTCAGCTGCAACCTCTGGCTCCGAGGGACTCTTTTGCTAGGCCTTGGAGGATTTTTTTGCCTTTGTCTTCTTCAGAGCAGACCCCAGGGAGGAAGCTGAATGATTGCTGTGCTGGGTTAGTGAGGCTTCAGGGTTAGAGGACTGACCAGGAGTTGAACTTGATGGAACTTGGGGAATTGATGGAAGATGTAGAGGTGACTACACACATAGATTCAGCTCCAGCCTACCTGAGGGCCTGTAATTCATTTTGGCCACATCCACAGACATACCCAGCTTGTTATTTAGGACTGTAGTTGCCTACCTAGCGTAGGTTTTAATCAAACTGAACCTTGTTCCTTTAACTAATGACACTTCAACGTGTTTCGCTGCAGGTAATGAATGGTAGCTTAGCCTCTAGAAAGGTGCAGTGAGGGGACCATTTTTCAGATAGGTGGTTTTGTCACAGGGAAACAGAGCAATCTAGCTTCATTTCATTTAAGATAAGAAAAAATAAAGGTAGACCCATGAAAAGAACTTTGTTGCAGAGCTCCCATGGGAAGAGTGGTAGGAGTTTGGTCCCTGCTTCCTCTTTATGCCTTCAGAAACTTCCCGCAGCACATTTTACTTATTTGCCTGTTTCTCATCTTTGGCACTGAAGTATATCAAAGTCCAGCAAATAACAGAATGCTGAATTTCAGAAAGCAGGGAGTGGAATGGGCTAATAAAGCTCCAAAACAAAGTTTCCCTTTCAGGCCGTGGAGCAGATGGTGGCACCTGTGGCAATACATTTCCCTCCCCTCTCACCACTGGTATATTAAGAGATGGTGAGGAAATTTTGCATCTGGGCTGGTAGTTTGCCATGAACTTCAGCAAAGCTATGATAATGTTATTTGTTATGGGGATTGCAAATTATTCCAACCTCACTATTAAACTGTTCTTCAGTTTTTCTTCCAGGTGTTGAGCTTACAGATCGTTGACGTGTTCTTGAAGGTTCTTTTTTTTTTTTCCAGAATCCTTCAACAATTAAGAAAGTTGCCAAGATGCCTCAGATGGGTGAAAACATGATGTCCTTCAGTAAAGACAAAATGTTATTACTCCCTCTGACCCCTTTGAGCAAAAAGATGAGTTTTTAGGCACTGGTGTTTGCAAGGAGAAAGAGATGCAGGGTGGAAGGCGTAGTTTGCCTGTTGTGTGTATTTGCAAACACTGTACTTTGTAGTGCTCTGTGATGTTGCGTTAGAGAGCGGTGAGCTGTGAAAACCATCCCTGTCAGTGGGACTGTCGCTGCGAGTAGCTGTGTGCAGCACGGTGGGTTAGCAGCACAAGGTAAGGTGATCCCATCAGATGGTTTGAATAGAATGAAAACTTGTTATTGACCCAGGTTTTCCCTGTTCTGCTCACCCAGCTGGTTTAACTCCGACCTCACTCAGATGTCTTCTTTCTGAGAGACACACAGATAAGCAGGGGCAGGCTCACTCGTGTCTGTTATCCACTACAGGGGAAATCAGCTTTTGGCTCCACAGGGCCAGGTAAAGTAGAGCTCACCTCCTGCACAGGTGTATTCCTGATGTATACAGGATGTACATCACATCTGTATTTGCAGATGTGATAACCAGATAAATGTTCTGTCTTTATAGTGTGACTTTATAGTGCAACTCTTTATAATGCGACTGTAAAATCACGTCATTAAAATCACTCGAAGCCAGAAAAATGGATGTACCAGTGCCCTGCAAGCAGTGTTACCTCTTGCTGCTCGTTTCCAGCCCACGCTTTGCTGATGTCACTTTGCTGGGTAACAGCAAGGCAGGGAGCGACGCTGTTGTGTTTGGCTTTGTCAAGGCTGTCGCAAACAGCCATCCACTGGTTCCACATAGCCCTGTCAGCAGGGTGCTTTGCTTAAACCATCTCAGCAGGTTGTGTCAGTTTGAAATCATTATTCATAGCCAAAGGGCTTCCAAGTGGGACTGGGCTTGGACTGCAGTGGCTGGCAAGATGGCTAGAGTCCACATAATCCTGTCTTTTTTTGCCTCTGCAAAATACTGCTGAGGTGCAGCCCTAATTATCTGTCTGTATAACACCTCACTCTTGCCCTTTTCTCTCTTTTTGCAGACGAAATGTCTGCAAGCAGCTACCTATGGCAGGTGGTTAGAGGCAGGGCAGCAGAGAGCAAAATAGACAAAATAGGAAGAGATGGCACAGCTTTAGGATCTTTCCGGTAGAGCAGGGAAGGAAGGAGGCAGAAGTGTTGAAACTGGAACAGGTAAAGAGTGAAGAGTTACCAGGTGGGAGGAAAAGGGAGCACATGGTTGCCTGTGAAAGGGAAAGGTGTGGGAGTCAGGCACTGAAGGGGGCAGAGAGTGCTGCTGGTTGCTGAAAATCAGAGAGTTGTTGGAAAATTAGAGGATTCAAGGACCTCCAAGGGAAGGAAAAGAAACACTATGAACAAGAGGAAAAGAGACCTGGGGCTGACCCTTGAAGACCACCCTCACTAGTCCACATACATCATACCTCTGCAGATTGTTTTTGGTTAGTCCTTTGGCCAAGTATCTGGTGAATAAGTCTTGTCTGTCCATGAGGACAGAGGGTTGAAAAAACAAATAGGCAAGTGAAAGGTGTAGGAGGCAGATGGTAAGGCAGGACAGGCAGAAGCGGGGTGTCTGGGTGGGGAAAACCACTGGTGGTGATGGTGCGTCCCAAAAATCATGGGTATCCCATGCCTCCCCTCCATCTCCCTGACGTAATGGGCCAAGAAGCAGCTCTGTCTGAACACTAGATATCATTAGAAGAGGTACATCATTTGGAGAAGAGTATAAAGCCAGGGGTACTAGGTGGAGGTAGAGCACCTCTGTGAAAAGAGCTAAAGGGAGATCTGCTTCAAAGGAGAGGCAGTGGGTCAGCACCGGCGAGGCCAGGCAGGGACAGTTCTATTTCCAGGTGCTCTAGAGATTTGAGGAGATAAACACCCCTTGCTGTCACTAAGCCTTTCTCCACCACCTTGCAAGCAATGGCACTGTAAGAGACAGTCCCTGTGTTGCTTCCTGGCTGTTGCTGGGTGATTTGTAGATCTTATGCATCTTATGCCGAAGTGCAAAGTTAAATTCCTAGGAATTGCTGAATGCAGCAATAGTGGCAGGAGGTACACAGCGAAGTTGGTGGGATGGTGGAAGTTAATCCTCAGTAAGACAAAAGCAATTTGGGAAAAAATGGGTATCTGAGCTTTTTCTGGGATCTCACCCACCCCCTTCATTTGCTGAGCCCTAATTTCACTGCCTCCCCAAATGTACTTGTTCTGCTGGGCTGATGCCAAGTGGTAGGCGCAAAGGGGATTGAAGAGGAATACGTCAGGATGTTTTGTCAGAAAGACAAGGAGCTGGAAAGCAATTCAAAGGAGAAGGAAATAAAATAGGAATTAACAAAGTGGAACAAGTCTTAAATATTAATTCCTTCTACCCCCGGGCAAATTGGGAAATGGTGTGTCTGAAGGAAGGAAAAGAGCTGGAAGAGAAAGGAGAGGAAAGATGTCTGCACTGTATCATGCTAAACAAGTAGGAGAGAGGCAGGGAGGTCTCAGCAAAGGCCTCTGCAGGCTGATGAGGTGGAGAGCGGACCATCCCAAGTCTTGTTGTTTTCCAGCTGTCTCACTGTGAATTGCTGGTGTTTGCTATTCCCATGATATCTTTAATAGCATCTGTCTGATGTACTAAAGACAAGATGCTCCATTCACCCTTCAAGAGAAGGATTAGGAATCAAATCATCATTCCAGCTTGTCACTCACTGAGGAATTAAAATCTTCTTTGAATGTGGAATTTACTGACCCTATGGGAGAGCCTAAGACTAAGGAAACGATGCTTTAAACATGAGATCACGGAAATAAAATAACGCATTAGCTGGAGAGCTTTCAGCTTTTCAAGCTGTGGCTGAGAGCCACTGGGCAACATTACACAGAGGCACCTAATTCATGCTCCAGCCAGATCATCACAAATACCCTAACCATTTCCTCCTCTGAAGGAATTGAGGAGTATAGCGCAGGGACCCCAAGAGATGGGGGTTTTTAAAGAGTTTATATGGCCAATATGGAAGAGGCTTTGACCTGCGTCTTTCCTAATGGAGGAAAATATCTGCTTAACGTCATGGTTTTATCACCAACAGCTGGCGGTATTCATAAGTCTGGGTCAGTGGCTGTGGAGAAAAGCACTTTGAATTTCATCTGAGCGAAAGACTGATGCTGGTAGCCACAACTTAAGTGAACTTATATAGATGTGGCCACATGGGAAGACCAGCTTCTTGCAGCGCAAGCCCGCGATCTCTGCTAGCTCAGCTGCGCTGCGAGGTTTTTCAGCACAAGTGAGCTGGTACTGAACGAAACATGCACAATGGTAAGGAGCAGCAATGTCACTTATCACAGGGAACTAGATGGTTGGGCAATGATACACAGTCACTTTGGGTACTCTGGGTTCCCCAGAAATTACTGGCACTTGTGTTTTTAGAAAGTTTGTGGACAACACACCCCTCCCCAATTTTTTAAAAAAATGTCTTTAGTTATAAGTCCAGGAAATAAAATCTTTTAAAAACTGAACTGTGGATTCAAGTTCTTACTATTTTGTGTTGCTTGTGAGTTTTTTTGTTTATTTGGTTGTGCTTTAAAAAAAAAAAAAAATTATTCTAGGTCTAGTTTTTGTTCATACTACTTAATTTTGTTGAAATAATTATGAACTTACCTCCTTTGGCATATAAGTGCAATTTGAGCTAAAATGTGCTGCAAATTGAAGCAATTCAGTTGCAGTTGGAGTTACTATGAATTGATGGACGTACAAAAGAACAAGATGTGATTTGAGGCCAAAACCCCTTTTTCTGTTGCCTCTTTCGCATGGGTTGGATAATGCATTCTAGCTTAGCATCTTAGTATGTCCGCACCTAATGGCCAAGCCTACTCAGGAGTTTTTCATACCTGTTCAGTACATTCTTTCACAGCTTTCTGTTTGTACTGCCATGTGTCAGAAATAATAATATGTTACTGCCTCACATGACATCTCTGGTGTTTAGACCTCTAACAGTGAGCACAGTTTTGGAGTCCTGCTAGGGCCGACGAGAGCATGAATTTGAGAAGTGCTGAGCGCTGTTTGCTGTCTTCACCTCTAGCGTCCACTGTGACTTGCTGGCAACTTCGATGCTTAGGCTTGGGCTGTCCAACTGAAGGAGCCAAAACTACAGACGACTTTGAAAAGATAATCTTAATACCTGAGGTTCCTGGTAAGGAAAAAAAACATTGCAGAAGAGCCTTCCATTGCACGATAACATGAACAAGATGACAGCCTGAACATTTCAGGACACAATAGGATGGATATGTTTGTCCTGGACATACCCTTTCTGCCTGGTTCTGTTATTAGAAACTGAGGTAATGTTTTACCATGCATGTGAAGTTGCTGAGAACTGGTGGAGCCACCAGTTGTGATAGGGTATGAAGGGGAGGTAGATCAGGGCTCATCTGGAGGATGAGTTCCTTTCATCTCTGGAACAATCCTTGCTAACACCTCAGCACCAGCAGCTCTCTCTGGTGTGGAAGGATTCTGAACCTCTCACGGGTGAAGCCTCAGTTTTCATGCAGTTGCAGAGGCTGATGAAATCTGCTCTCTGGAAGACTTAAACTGCATCTGAGCTCCTCTAGGGATGAAGCACAGGTGGGAATCCTATAGCTTGTGTCATGCCTGCAGATCATCCCTCAGAGGGCAATTCCCTGGGTGGGCTCTGCAAACTGAAAAATCTCCAGGGACCACAGCAGGACAGTAGACAGGTCCTACAGCTCCAACAGGGCAGGATAGCATGAAGGTAAACCCAGACTAGCAGGGATCAGGGGCTGCCTGAAGACAGCAAAAGACTGTCCTGCCTCCTTTTTCTGTGGAGACAGAAGAATTGTGGTAGCAGTTTTGTTGATGTTGAAATCCACACCCTCCACCCCACATGTCCATCCAGTAATGTCTCACCAGAATAAGGAGGTTTTTCTGCCTGTTTTGATTCTGCCTGCATATTCACATATCTCTTCCCTATTTGCTTTTGTCCCAGATCCTCAGCCATTCTTGTATCTTGGGATTTACTTAGTGTCATCTCATACCAGATATGGCTCATTGGACCACAGTGACAAGGAAAACTGAAGCTCAGACTCTGAGAGTCCCCAGCTGAGAAGGGCTTAGATTTAACAGATCACTTCTGTGGAACTGAATTTCAAAGCAGCTAAATGAATCTATACAATTCATGCACTTTTCCTTAGTTTAATACCACCCCCTAGTGTCACTTGGGTCCAGTTTCCATGTATTATATTTTCCCAGACCAATCTTGATTTCTTGCCTCTGCCCCTTAATACTATCACCTGGAAGGTGCAGCAACAGCCACACCAGCAACCGTGCTTCTGGAAATGGGACATGAGAATTCAGCTGCTGAAAGATGGATTTGCCAAGACATCAAACTTCAGATGTTTCTCCCAGGGAATATAGGAAGCTTTAAAGCTCCTTTCTTTTATGTCTGTCTGGGAGAGAAGCCTGGGGACATAATTGCTTCTTCCACCTTCCATCGGGACTGCCTTGTTTTGTGGGGAGATTTCCACTGCTGATTCCATATTTGTAATAGATTAGTCAGAGGAGACAGCTTAGTTTGAAGTAAGACCAGATGGATACTTTAAATGTTAATAAGTCACTAGGACTGCATGACATTTGCCTGAAAGTCCTGAAGGAATTCAAATGTGGAACTGCAAACTTCTGGCCAGGCTATACAACCTGTCATTAAAGTCTCTGTGCCAGAGCACTGATGGATTGCCAGTGTAACCCCCCACTATAAAAAATGGCTGGTGAGTCCGACTTTGATCCATGATAAGGGAGTGGCATTCATTATAAAGGGTAAGACTCATGACTATGTGAATAACAGTCTGTTGAGAAGGAATCGGTGTGGCTTCTGTAAAGGGAAATCCTGTGTTGTTGTCATGCTGGTGTTGGACTTTCCTTGGGTGGTCAAATACTGTTCTGGTGACAAGGAACTTCAGAAGGATCCCACAAAACTAAGTGGTTGGGCAGAGAAGTGTCAGATGAGCTTTAACATGGATACATGTAAGGTAATACATTTGGGGAAAATAATCTAGCACATCTATGTGATGCTGAACTCAGAGCTCAGATCTGCAGCTGCAAATCAGGAAGGAGGCCCTGGAGTTGTCATTTGTTACCCGAGCTTATGCAGCAGCAGCCAAAAGTCTTGGGCACCATTGGCAACAGTATTTAGAGTTAGACAGAGGGTGCCATTTTAGCAGTAAATAAAACCCCCGTGCATCCTGATCTTGAGCAGTGGGGGATGTTCTGGCCTCAAGAAAGACATGGTGGAGTTTGAGAAGGCCTAGGGAAGGGCAACTACAGCAATCAAAGGGATGGAACAGTTGCTTTACAAGGAACTACAGAAAAGGCTGTAGCTCTTCAGTTTGGAGACAAGGAAGGCTGAGAGAAGTTATGAGCGAGATTTATAAAATCTTGAAGGTGGTGGATTAGGTGAATGCAGATCTGTCTTTCACCAAATTCTGCAACATGAAGCCGAGAGCTTCCTTCAGTTGCCAGAGTTGTTTTCTAAAAGGCTGGCTTGCTGCCCACTCCTCTGGTAGCATCCTACGGACGATGGACTCGCAGGTGGCCCTTGAAGAGAAGGGGCAAATAATCCAGCGTGCTACTGCTTAGGGCTGGCATCCACTTCCTCTCTGGAAACCCTCTGGCATACGCACAAGGAAACCCCCCTCCCATCATACCTCCTTGACCCATCCGAAAGCTGTCACCCTAGCAGGGAGAGGCTGTGAAGGTGACAAGCTAGCCCAGGACAGAGAATCACTAGCCAGCTATTTAAATAGCAGCTCTGGGCTGTTCTGGGAGAAGTGGTGGCAAAACAGGGCCAGGGAGCTTATTGCCTTGCTAGCTTTGCCCAAAGGGTGCTGCAGCACACTCGTGCCACCGCGGCATTTCATTAGTGGAATGAATGAGAACAGCTGAACGAGATCAGAATAAAACACTGTTTGATGCTATATCCTGGCTGTCAGACCGTCCAGTGGCAAATTCCTTGTGGAAGATATAAAAGCAAGGAAGTATGTAGTAAATCCCCCAAATATTCTCCTAGCCTCCAGCAGTCTGAGACAGATGTTGAATCTTTGTATTTAATTGCTTTTCCTCTGCAGCGTCTCCATCCAGTTATTTTATGAAACCACATAAATGTTTATTACCCACGCTCTCCTGAGGCAAGGTGTCCACAGCTGAAGGCTTGCTGTGTCAGCCTTGTGTTTGTTTTAGACCTGCCTCTAGTTCTTGTGTCTTGTCTTTTGAAGAGTCAGTGAGTAGTAATTTATTTTCATCATATTTATTCCCACTGAGGTTTTATTATACCTATTTATTATAGTTATTACAGCTTCTCTCCTCTGGCATCTTTTCTTTAGAGAAGAAGGTAGTGTTACAGGCAATGAGGACCCCAAATCACTGAATGTATTTCAGAGAAAATTGGACAAACTGGACCTTGGCTGAAGCGGCCCTGGGGTGGGCACCGGGAAGCACAAACTGGCCTCGGGAGGAGCCTCCTGGCACTGTGATGCTGCAATGCCCCCATCCAGCGCCAGAGCCCAGCTGACTTGTGTGCCCCAAATGTGCACCCACGAGCACTCCCAGCCCCCTGGCCACCCAGACCTGACAGAATGCAGGTGCTTCCTCCCAGTTTTGGGGATGGCTCCAGGAAAAGCCTGCATACAGTGAGACATCAACACTGGGGACAATGTCCCAGCAGCAGTGGTCCCTGGGGGATGGCTGATGGAAGACTATTTGCAGGGCACTGGCCTGATACCCCATGCAGATGAAGCTGTAGAAATGAGGCAAGGTAGCACAGGAGGGTTCTGCCTTCCTCAGGGAGCAGGAACAACCTTTGCTTTCCAGCCCATTGCAGACATGAAACTGCTGAAAAATTGAGAGGTGGGGAGGAGCCATCATTTTGCCTTGCCTCAAGGGCACTTGATGGCCCTGACCAGCCTCACCTGGGCCTCCATCTCCAACCTTTGCCCATGTGACCAGGACACCCATTTCAGGTCAGCTCTAGGCTCTTAGCCCCTGCCTGAGCTGTATTGTGGTCTGTCTCCACCTCTTTCACAGCTCTTTCTGGCCATAGATCTGTTTGTCTGGACCCTGACACATGGGCTGACTCCCTGGCTTGACCTCATACCTGCATGGCAATCACTGGACTGTGTCTGGCACTGGCTACCACCACTGAGACTGACCCTGACAGGCAGATCAACTTCTCAACTGGACCTTGGACCTGCTTTGTCACTACAAACTCACCTGATGATCTGGACTCTCAGCTGAACCCAACTCCCATCCCAGGGCCTGCACTGCTCCCATGTTGTGCTCCCACATTGTGGGACACTGTGGGACAAGCCCTGGCTGGCAAGACCGTGCCCTGCCAGCCTTGTTATCTCCCTTGTCTCCTGGCTCCCTGTCACTTAGGAGCAGCTGGCTTCTCTCTCTACCTTGACAGCAGGAAGCTTTCCCAGCAAAACATGTTGACCCTGCCCACCACCTAAATCCCCCTCTTCCTCTGCAAGTCCAGCCTTTTCTCCTGCAAAGTCCCACTGCAAACCTTCCCTCTCAAGGATCTGTCTCCAAGCCATACAGATCCCCAGCCAACTCAGCCTGCTCTGATGGCACCATCTCACCAGGCTACGGTGGGTGCTGCAAGATCAGCTGCCACCCGGACAGTCTCTAACTGTACCTGTGGCAACAAATAAGTCATTGGGAGAAGCTTCAGGGAGAAGGCTGCTGTGCACCTTGCATACTGGATATCATATATTGTTTCAAGCCCCGGAGGACAGGCTGGGAGAAATCACAAGAGTAAAGGTTAAAAACACAGCTATTCTGAGTCCCTGTCCCTGTGCTGGGTGGGAGGGCACCGTCCCAGCATTGCTGCAAAGCACTGGGCTCAGTGCTCATGGATACCAATGTATTAGCTCTGCCTCTTGCAACCACTCTGCACCCAACAGCAACATGAAGGGAGGAGGCTGAAATGGGACCGGGCAGGGTGTTCTGAAGCAGATATGGCAGTCAGCAGGTGACCAGAAGTCTCAGGTATGAGGGGCTCTGCTGGAGCTGGGGAGCATGCTTGAGAAACACCTCTGGGGAGCAGGGCCTGGCCTCAGCTCGAGCGTGTTGTGTTAGCTGGCAGGCGAGGTGGGACGTTGTACAGCGCTGTCAGGAAGACGGCCAGCAGATTCCTCAACGATGGGGTAGCGCTGAATGACCTCAGAGCACAAATGGTCTGCGCAGCTGGTGGACTCCTCTGAGCACCCTGCCTGTGCCGAGGAGAGCTTGGGGTCCCAGCTCTCCGTCCAAGAGGCAGCCCCCACCCTGTAGCACCCTGCATATTGGCTTGCTTGCCTGCCTGCTGAGGCTGGAGGGGAGGAAATTGTTGGCAGCTCACAGAATTATTAATAGAAGAAGTAGGAAAGCAATGGGAAAAGTCAAAGAGCTATTCCCATTCCAGCATCAAGGGCAAAGCTGGTTCTGAAAAGGGCCAAGAAAAACTGAATGCTGGAAATGAAGGGGTGATGACTGCTCTGAAAAGCTGCTTATGGTCACTTTGTATAGATAACTTGAGTATTGCTATAGACTAGAACATTAAAAGAGCGGTGCCATTTTAGGTCCTGGTAAAGGAGCTTGATGTTCCTATTTCATTAGCTTTTTTTCACATGTGTCCCAGCTGATAAGCCTCCACACCAGTGCAGTGTCAAAGAGAGCTCTCTTGGGTCCGAAAGGGGACCAAATCTTCCATCACCCTAGATGCTGACGGCGCCTTTGATAGTACAGAATGGAAACTAAAGAGCCATGCGGGGTTGGGTAACTTCGAAACAGGAGTACAGACCTCTCCACCCAACTCACCTTCTCTGGAAACCACCAGTGTCATTAGCCAGAGATATTGCAGAGAAAGAGTTCACACTAAGGCCAACACTTGAGAAACTGAGTGTCCTGCTAGTGGTGTGTTGGAGCAGCCAGTCCCCTCAGTGGCTTTTTGGGTACTTGCTGGAGCCTGGTGGATTTCTCTGTGAAGGGGCAGTGTTCCAGCTGCAACCGTTCATCTGGCATTGTCTGATTTTGAGCACTCATTAATAGGATTTCAACCCTGATCCTTTTGAGTGTGTACTTGAAGAACTGCTATTCTGAGGGGTGTGAAATGGGTTGTTGTGTGTCTGCCAAGGAAGAGGGATAAGGGAAGAGAAGAAAGGACTAAAGAGGTGTGGGAGAGTCCTTCTTGATGAGGTTCCTTCACTTCATCTGCTTTAGTCCAGCTGTTCATCAAGCAGTTGTCACTACTATGACTGTGTGACACTGGCTGCCACATCTGGCTCTTGGGCATGTTCACGTTCCATTATTTTTCATTGTGCTGCCTATTCTGACCCAGGGGTGCAAGGGACAGGATATTTATCATGCTAAACCCAACAATAATTCAGAGGAGGAAAAGGATGCATTTTCATAAAATATTTGTTGTTAGATATCATAGGCCACCCCCAATGCTTGTGTGTGTCACAAAGCATAAACATGCATCTGAAGGAGTCTTTACAGTGGACAATATTAGGCAATCTGAACACAAGTGCCTTTAATACCTACTAGAAATTCCTCCCCTCTTCCATTCACCTCCAGTGGTTTCCTACAGAGTTTGCTGGAAGGATGCACATCCACAACCGACCTTGACTTACTGCTTTTTGCAAGATTCTTTGTGGTTCTGCTTATGGTGGTGAAGACAAACTGTTTTGCATGGCTGGAGACAGCGTAATCTCAAGTCCACAGCTTGGGATCAACTTTACGAAAGACGAAAGAGGTCTAGGTTACATCATATTTCCAGCTCTGTGTTGTCTTGTACCTGTGACTTCAAGCAAGTCCCCAAAGATACTTCTCAGTTTGATTTCTGACAGTAGAGGCAACAGCTTCACCCATTCTGTCCCCCAGAAGTCCAGATAATGCAGGGGCCGTGTTCCTGGGGAGCATTGGTTACACTACACCAGTTATCCCAGTACCGAATCCTTGGTTATTGGATAGATTTCTCCTATATGCTTGCACCACCCCCAGCTGTAATGTTGCTGCCTGTAGGGACTTTGCACATTGAAGGCCTTTCCCAGTCACTGGAGCATCCTTCAAGAATGAGTGTGAAGGGGCAGCCTTGAATAGCACAAGACCTTTAGGCATCAGCACCACAGCCTCAATCCCCACCTTTTACCCAGAAGCACAGGGACAGTTGGGAGCCTGACTGTGCTGCTTCTCTTGCCCTCTGATATGCACCATCTTTGTGCAGCAGCAGCCTCGCTCTTCACAGGTAGGTGGTGGTAGTCCAGTGCTTCTCGCCTTACTGACCCTGCATGGGGCAGAGCACTGAGTGACGAGCCTTTGGCATAATTGCCCTCCCATCAGAGAGCAGGCAACAAGGTTCAGTCCTGTGCTGGAGACACAGAGTGCTTATTACGGTTATGGAGGCTGCTCTGCCACTCTGTCAGAGTATCTTTCACCTCTGTCATCTCTCAGTCTTCCTTGCTTCCTTCACTTTACTGCCTTCACTACAGAGGCTTACCAGGTGCTTAAGCCTTGCAGGTCCCCTGTATGGCTCTAGCTCTAGAGAACAAGGAGGCCAGTGACACAGGAGTGTCATAGCTGTACACATCACGGATTCCAATACACTAATTGATCCATCTCCTTATAAGCAAACCCCTGTGCTTCAGAGCCAAGGTCTAGGACCTGCACGGTGTCAGTGTCCCCAGGGGCTGCTTTCTTCTCCAAGCTCAAGTGGAAGAGAGGACTCTGGTGCAGGAAGATAGTCTAGGTGGAGGTACTGCAGATAGGTGAAATGTCTGCAAGTCATTGTAGTTACCATTAATAATTTCACCTTTTCTGGTGTAGTGCTGGTGTGCGTGAGGAGCCTGACCCACTGGGCCCCATGAAGGGACCTTGAACCAGTTACAGTTTGTGCATGGTCTCTGATGCTCACTGGCACAGGCAATTGTGACTGATGTGTCTTTGGCCCCTTTGATGGACAAGAGTAAGCACTGTCAGCCCATGGTCATCCTGAGCCCTGCCATCAGGGCTGTACCCCTGCTTGGCACAGCCCCAGATCAAGGACTATGCACCAGCCCAGGGAGCGGCTTTGCTCCCTCAGCTGTAATGAGAGCCCAAGCTGGAGGGAAGGGCTGAAAAGGGTGGGTCTGCCAAAGGGTCCCTGGGGCTTATGATGGTATAGCGAGAGCAGAAACCACAACCCCACCCCGATCCCTGCAACACCTCCCCCACTATAAATGGGGCAGATGGACAGCCCTCTTCCTTCCCCCATTACCCCTCTTTTCTTCCCTCCCAGAGGTCACCTTCAGCGGGGAGGCACTGTGCCCCCAAGGACCAGGGACATGGGGAAGGGGCGGAGCGTCACGCTTCTCCCCGTAATGCCTGGCAGCCCCCTCCGGCTGCTCGGCGCAGGCTGAACCCAGCCCAGAGGCTGCAGCGGGGGAAGCAAGGCAGTCCACGGCCGGCCGGCAGTGCTGCGCTGCTGGAGAAGGTGAGAGGCTTGGTAGGGACGGGGTGGGAGCGTGGGAAGAGAAGTTACAGCTGTGGCAGGATGAAGGAGACCGGACAGGAATGAAAAAGGGCACCCACCCTTCACAAACTGGTTTTGGAGACGCCAGTGCACCCATTTCCCACATCTGGTTGATGGTGGGCTCATTAGGTGGCTCTGCCCTGAAAGTTTGCTTTGTGTCTGGTTGTGTCCAAGCGGGATGGTGGGGCGGTACCGGCTGGTTGGTTGGGAGGAGGGTGTGAAGTGGCTCGGTCCCTGCGAGATTGCTGCCGATTTCTGCCCGAGGAGGCTGCTGCGTGGAGATTATGGAATACTGCTTGCTGGGGAGAGGCTTACGGGGCTCTCTCTGGGAAGGCTGCTAGGTGTTTCTGACCAAGAAGAGCAACCCGCAGTTCTGCTAAGGGGGACAGCAATGCGGTTCTCCGCAGTGAGATTAAGCATTAGCCTGACGACCAGTTTTAGAAAGAAGCTCATAAATCTATCAGCAATAAGGCCAGAAACAGCCACTGTGATAATCTGTTCTGATCCTTTGCCTGTATTAAACTTGGTCTGCGCTGGAATGGACCTTTTAGGGGAAAAAAGCGCCATTCTTGAGTTAAAAGTTCCAGAGATGGAAGGATATTCTTCCATACTGTTTGATAAGATTTTTAGGGGCAAACATCCTTCTTCACAAAATCTGTACCACAGTTGAGGTCAGAAATTGCCTTATTTCACCTTCAGCTATTGCTTTTATTATAATGCTTTTACTTAATTGAGAGAGCCCTCTTTTGTGGAATTCTAGTACCCACAAAAGTACATACAGATGACAGAGTCACTTCTTCGCTATCTGTTTGATAAGCTAAAAAGACTGCTCCCCTGGAAGTTTCCCCCGTAATTGTCAGCCCTGTTGTCATTCTCATGGTTCTCCTCTGGTCCCTTTTCCGTCAAATTGTGGACACCAGCGCTAGCTTGCTGAACTGTGATCTCACCGATACCATTAAAAAGATGGAAAACATCCAATAACTAATACTGTTGGCCCATCAGCTGGCCTCCAGAAGAGTTCAGGAAATTTACCCTAGAGAAACCAGTCTTTCATATCAATTTATATTTTTAACGTTCAAAAAACCATCATAAATAGTAGATAAAGAAGAATGCAAAGCCGACCAAATGGAAGGAATGCATTTCTAATAAAAATACCAAATCCATTGGTGCATGATATTCTCAATTCTGGCGCAGAAGTCATTAGCAGGTGGCCAGCTCTTCAGAAATACAGCTTTCCTAACTCAGCTGATTTTCAGAGATTAAATTTCAGACTGTCTCAGGGCATCTATGTAGGAATCTCTGCAGAAACTAGAGTTCACTGTAAGAGGCACATCATCTCAGAACAGATTTCTTCTTTTGTTATAATCTGTCTTAGTCTATGTAAAGCTGAATGGCTATATCTATTTTTTTGTTTACAGTGAAGCTTATTTTCTTAATTTAGCATCTGGAAAATGCTAGTTTGCCTCTTACTGCTGCTGTTTCCTGCATCTGATGCTTTTTGGGCAAAAGTGGAATCTGCAACATTAGTAACCCTTGTGCATTATTCTCTTAGACTTGTATCTGTACCATTAAGATGTGTATCTACATCACTGAAGATTATTTCTAGTGTAATTCTGTATCATCCTACGTATTAAGGCCTGCAAAGGAAGTGAGACTATACCAGATCTACATTTCTGGGTTTACACAGTGCCCATTTTATCTACAAAGCAGCATGAAGATTAGATTTGTCTGATTAATATGACAATTTTTTTTTTTTTTGTTTCTGTCACCCAATACCAGACTAAACTCCTGACTTCTTTGGTTGTTTGAAACACTTTTGTACGTGTGTATGTGCATGCACTAGTTTTATCAAGCGATGCATTATCTACCCAAACCCCTTTTGTTTTATTTGCAAACATTTTCTGGATGATTTCAATGCTTTCTTCTAGGTCGTTGACAAACATAAAAGTATTATAACAGAGTCAGGATTTAACAAAATTAATTGTGTAGGATGAGGACACCAATAAAATACATCAATTTCCACTATACTGGGCTTTTTTATAAATTCGTTAAAAACGTGTGGATTATTGATTTTGACCAATGCCAGGATGAATTTGTACAGATAGCTTTCAGGGAATGATCAATGAATGGGACATTTCTGGCAGGTGCTGTATGAACCGATACCAGGCTGAGAACTGCTCTGAACTCCCACCAGCAGTTTAGAGGTTGACGGGAAACCCCTGCAGGTAGGGTCCTTACACAGTCCCTAGACAGAAATGGAGGCAGTGGTTTGATAACAACAGAGACACCAACCGAGCTGAGTTACTTGATGCGCTAAGTCCGTTTGAGCAAAATGTGCTTTACTAAAGGTGGTGCAAAAGTATTCAGCTAGAAAAAAGGCGGGCAACGCCCAGAAAGGGATGTCAAGAGGAAGTGGAGTTTTTCCCAAAAAAACCTCCCGAGTAATTTGGAAAAACTCTGGAGTCATAATGGATGTATAAGGTTGTGCAGCTTCTCAGTGTGGTGCTCCTGCAAAAAGAGATCTTGGGGCCTCAGCATGAGGCAGAGGGTTAATTCTAGCTGAATGCATCACAGGAGGCATTCCCCCAGGAGCAGTCGGTGTTTTAACATGGGGGGCAGAAAAAGTGATGAGGCTTCAGAAGAGGGTCATAAAATGGATCTGAGAGCTGGACAAAAGGCCTTGGTTTGAGAATTGGACAGAAGGCTGTTTGGAGGCATTTAGCTTATAAGAAGACTGAGAGGTGTCTTGATCAGAAAGCATGGAGGTGTTTATTCAAAATTTAAAATGTGAATACAATTTCTGGAAGCATCCTATCTGTTTTTAAACTAACTGATGTAGGCACCACAGAAGCAGTGTGACAAACTGTTTGTGAAGCCTACGTAAAGCATTGGTTAAATACAAAGTTTGAGTTTCAGTCTGTACCCTGCTAGTTTTACTCAATCTAAATAACTTAAAGTATGTTCTCATAGGCTGTGGTTGTACCCCTGACCACAGCACATGCAAACCCTGCAAGAGTCAGGAGAAATACAACAGGCACTAAAACACTCGATTCTCTAGCTGAGAAACTTCAGCAGCATGTTAGGTAAATTTGGATTAGGATATCATACAAATACATTGCAGCAAGAATGTTAACACTGGCTTTTACCGTTGACCAAAGATTGGCTTTGTATCAGGCCTACATGACTTTTTGTGAGAGGTGCCCCAAATGTTATTGGTTATTTGGTTTGGGTGTAAAGCTCTGTAGAAGGTTAGACAAGAGAATGGACCCTACATGCCATATGCTCAAGGTCATTTGTAATGGAACATCTTTGATATGAGGAGAGGCTGAGAGAGCTGAAACTCTTCATCTTAGAAAAGAGAAAGCTCAGTTGGTGTATGTAAATACCCGATGAGAAGGAATGAAGAAAAGGAAGCCAGGCTTTTCTGAGTAGTGCTCATTAATAGGACAAGAGGCAATGTGCACAAGTTAAAACATAAGGAATTCCATCTAAACACAAGAAAACACCTTTTTTCTTTTTGTTTTTTTTTTTTTNGAGATATTAAAAACCTGCCTGGACACCTTCCTAGAAAACTTGCTTCAGCTGCCTCTGCTTGAGCAGGTGGATTGGATTCTGTCATCATACCACCATCTCTGTTATGCAGCGATTACACTGTCTTTGGCTCTTGACATGTATGAAGTGATTTTCTGGGCCAAATGTATTAAGCATTTTGGTTAAAGAACCAGAATAACATTACTTAGACTAACACACTGGATCTCCATAGGCTAGCTCCTCCTCAGCTCCTCAGGAAGTTGGGAAGCACCTCCCAGTGGTGGAAAGGATGTGAATTTCTTGCTGCTGTAATTAGAGACTCTTTTGGGTTTCTCACATATCAACAGACTGGAAACAGGACCTCTGGTGGGGATGAAGCACAGGAAGGGTAGTGGAGGAAAAATCAGAGCACCTAGGCACACTCTACTCAGTGGTGACCCAAACTGGGCCCTCACTTAGCTTCCTAGCTAGTGGAAGTGGTATCTCAGAGAAACATCTGACAGCTTTGGCTTTTTCATGAAGTATGGACTGTGTCCTGTAATCAGTTTCCTCAAGGGCAGCAAGGGACAAAGCCTGCAAACTGTTCTGGAGTGACTGCAGATGGGGCTTCCCTCATATGGAGCCCTGACCAGACCCACAGGATTGCCACTGTCCCTCAAGACACTCTACACATATCCTCTGGCTGATCTGTTTTTCCAAGCTGGCTATTTCCCTTTGGTGCTCCACTCTGTATCCAGATAATCTGCCCTCCCATACCAGTGGGGCCACACATGGCGGTAAGGATCCTTGTCACCTATATTGCAGTTCACTTGAAACGTAGAGTGAAAGAATACAACACGAGTTTTTTGGATTATTTTTAATGGCAAAAACTTATTGACTGAAATGTTTTGGCTCCCAAAGCTGGCGTGAGAACCAAGAATATACAGAGAAGCATATCCTCCCATTCACAAAAGCACCTTTTCACACGGAAAATAGGAGAGAAGTAATGAATCATATAAAAAATAGAATAGCTGAATCATATAATAAATAATTCAATAGAAATAAAAACAGATTAATGAATAGATATTTGAAAAGGATATCATTATTGAATAATACATTAAGTGGATGCAGCGAGAAGATTCTAACCTTTGGGATAGATAGCACTAACAGGTGGCCAGCCTACAAAGGAAGAAATTTTATCTAACTCAAGTTTGAGAAATTGAGTTATCTGAGAAGATCATGAGCCATTTGATGACAAGAACTTGTATATGACCATGCATTTGATATAGGAGAAGGACTGTCTTACAGAAAAGATCTTTTGATATTTTTGTCACAAATATAAATCTAATGTGTTCTGCACAAGGCAAGCAGACATCTCTCCTGATGCTCCACTCTCTGTTTAGTGTGGCTTTAGCCTATCTAATATCAAGGGAAGGTCTATGTCTTTCAAAGATCAATTACATTTTAAGTTTTTTCTCCGTATTCCAAGCTAGGACTTTTTAAAAGGCTTTTTGAGCTATTAGCTTTAACACCTATATGTGGCAACACCAGTTTGGAAACGTCAGTGGCAGAGTGGGTCCATTTGCGGGTTCTGTGACACTCTTGCTGTGTGGAATTTCAGAAGCTGTGCTGGCTGGGCAGCAAACAGGAGGACATCAAAGCAAAATCTCTAAAATACTTTCCAGGCCATCTTTCTCTGTGAGTTTCTCCCCAGCCCTCTGTTCATCCCCTCCCATGCACACACTTGTTCATTGTTGAATTCCTTATGGACGGTACTAACTTTGACTGCTGTTGGCTCTCACACCAAGAAAAAGCCTTTGCAGAAAAGTAGGGCCAATTACTTGATACTTCTGAATTGGATAAGATTTAGCAACGCAGTCTAGGAGAGAAGGGAAGGGAAAAGAAGGGGATCTCTCCCACAACTTGTCCCAGTCCCCTGTATGAATCCAGCCTTTTTGTAGTTTTCCTAGGTTTAAATAATTCTGTTGCTAAATTACTGAATTCTTAAGAATGACCAGATTTAGCAGCAGTAGGGGCTGGAAGTTGAAGGAACTGTAATAAGCTCTAGTCATACATAGAGACATGTAAAAAGCAAGGGAAAAGGCTTCATTCTTTCTGCTCCCACCCATATTCCCAGGATGCCACCTTCCTTTTTAGCAACGTGAGGTCCTATGCCCTCCCTGAAAAGGTGTCATGTGAGTCAGAATGTTTCATGGGAAAACATTCTGAGTTTGTAGGTGCGGAGGTGAGCCACTGGGTTTACACCGGAGGTCTGTCTTGCTGCACATTGTTTAAGACGCATCCAAGAATGCTGGAACCCTCAGGCTCTTAGGCTGCATTAGGCAAAGTGTTACCAGCAGGTCGAGGGAGGTGATCTTTCCTCTCTACTCAGCACTAGTGAGGCCACATCTGGAGTAGAGGACCCAATTCTGGGCTCCTCAGCAGAAGAGAGGTGTGGACATACTGGAATGAATCCACACCATGAAGGTGATTAGCATATTGCAGCACCTCTCATACAAGGAGAAACTAAGGGAGCTGGGACTTGTTTAGCCTCAAGAGAAGAAGGCTCAAGAGGATCATCTTATCGATGTGTATAAATAACTGTAAAAAAAGACACAGCCAGAGTCATCTTAGTGGTATTGAGTGACAGAACAAGAGGCAGTGAGCCTGAAACACAGGTTTTTTTATTTAAGCATAAGAAAAAATGTTTTTACTATAAAGGTTATTGAAGACTGGAACAAGTTGCCCAGAGCAGTTGTGGAGTCTCCATCCTTGGAGATATTCAAACCTGGACTGGACACAATCCTGAGCAACCTGCTTGAGTTAATCTTCCTCTGAGCAAGGCATTGCAATAGGTGATGTCCAGAGGTATCTTCTCACCTTGACCATCCTGTGACTCATTCTGCAAGCTTGCTCCAAAGCCAGGAGGGGCTCCTAGGCCCAGGGGTGCCTGTGTTCAGAGCACAGGGAGGTAGTCAGGGGGGAAGGTGCTGCCACAGGTGCCTTAAAATGCTACCTTGTAGCTGGCTGGGGGGACTGAAAAAGTATTTCTCTGAAATGAGTAAGAAGCAGCTGGCTGTAGCTCAAAATGCTATTGATGTCCAAGCTTCCTTCCTGCCTAAGTTTCTTGGCTGCACAGATGAGTGACTTTGGGTCAGAAATGTCAGTAGGCATGTGAGGTACTGAGCTCCTTTTGGCTTGCTCGGAGCATAACTGCCTCTGACTACTAATCCTTTATTTGTTATGGACTAGCTGTGCCTCTGACTAAGGGCCAAGTCTGTCTCTACTGCTACCTCAAGAACTTTCTTCAATAAGCAGTAGGGGTGGGTTTCTGAGTAGAGAGACACAGTCCTGCTGGACTAGGTTAAGGAGAGCAAGAGGGATGGGTCATGCTTGGTAGTCTGGGACGCTGTTAATGTTTTGCTTGTTGCCTCACACCTTGGAGACTAGAATAAGAGGAGGCTTGGAAGGCCAAACTTTAGTACAGCTGACACAGAAAGGTGAGCTGGGTCTTTGAAATGAGAGGCACCAGGGACTACAATTCGAGAGAGTCAAGCATCTGTCTGGAGGCCAGAAAGGATTAGAAGGCTGAAGGAGGTTTCCTTCAATACAGGGACCTTTTATATGATGAGGGGCTTTGCCCAGATGTGTAGTGTATAAAAGCATAAGCTCAACTCCAGCGCAGCTGCAAGAGTGCTCAGGCTCCAAGTAGCAGAAATATCCCCTGCCATGGCATGGTTGGCATGGTGTGTCCAATCTGTTTTTCTCTGTGCATGTTGTGATGTTCCTGATTTGGGCTGTGGTGTTTCTGCAGCACTCAGCAATGGCCGAGAGTTCAGCTGTGGCAGCAACAGGGACAGCGGCACCAACCGTGCTTGATGAGCTCCTGGAGATCACAGCTCAGAACCTCGTGCGCACCGAGGTGGCCGAGCACTATGAGGTTATTCGGGAGCTGGGCAGGGGCAAGTATGGCCACGTGATGCTAGTGACCCACAGGCAGAGAGGTAAGGAACTGACTGCACCCTGTGAACTACTGTGCCTTGCCTACTCTCCACTCACCAGGGCGCTGGCTGGCCTGGTGGCTCCTTTGGGCCAGGCACCAGGCATGGTGGGTGGTCCCCAAGGAGACCAGCAGGACAGGGACCTCCCCAGCCAAGGACCATCCCACTGCCCCCAGCCAAGGGAGCAGGTGATGACACGGGGCGGGCCAGAACATCGGGCATGGTTATAGTGATGAGGCAGGTCCAAGGTCAGGCCAGGAAGTCAATCCACAAGTCAGAATCAATAGGGTTCATGCTAGGCACCATCACGGATGTGATATAGCTAGAAAACAGCACTCCCACCACACAGCTCAGGCAGGGAGTGAAGCCCCAAGCCTGAGCTTAAATGGTGCCCTAAGGCCAATGGACAGAGGCCGTGAGTGGAGGTCCTTGGTGGGGTTGGCCAAGGCCATTAAGGCCTATGAGTGCCCACAGGGTCCTGACACTACTTTTCACCAGTAGTCCCAGCTCAGACTGTTGGACCCACGTAGCCTGAATTTCCTTTGCTCTGCCCAGTGCTCCTGTGCATGCACTGACTGGCTCAAAACTCACACCAGCAGCAGTGCCTGCTTCCAGGTCTGGTGTCCACAGGATAAAACCACACAAAGCTTCAGGCCAGAGGCTCCCTGTGCCTGTGAGTGTCCAGACCCATGGCTGCTCAGTGCCCTCTGTCTGGCCTTGGTGTGAGTGACTCTCAGGAGAGTCTAACCCACTCTCCCATCCCTAGGGACTCCTATGGCTCTCAAGCTGCTACCCAAAGCCAGTACCAAGCTGCACACCTTCCTGTATGAGTATTGCGTGGCCCTCTCCCTTGCCACCCACCCTGCCATCATTGGCATGTTTGGAATTGCCATCGAGTCCAGCCAGTACTATGGCTTCCTCTACGAACCAGCACTGCACAAAGACCTCATCTCCATCATCAAACCCCGGGTGAGTGCTGCTACAAGGCCATGGGGACTGGGACTGTAGCGCGTGGCCTTTGTGTAAGCTGGGTGGGTCTGAGGGAGGCAAATAAAGGCAATGGGCTGCGGGTCTCTCTGGGGTCTGCAGCGTTGAAGCAGCTTCAGGCTTGCAAGACCAGAAATGCAATGGCCTTCCCCACTGCAGAGCGCGCAGGTGAGAGTCCAGCTGGCAGGGCTGCCAATGAGCCCTGTGTGTTCCGTAACACCCTGTCTCCCTCCCTGTGCAGGACGGGATCCCCGAGCCAGCCGCTAAGCAGTGTGCCAAGCAGCTTGTCAGCGCGCTGGAGTTCATCCACAGCCGAGGGCTCGTGTACCGTGACGTCAAGCCTGAGAACGTCCTGCTTTTCGATCCTGAGTGTCGGCGCATCAAGCTGACTGACTTTGGGCTTACGCGGCCCAAGGGTACCAAGCTCAAGCTGGTGGCCGGGGTAATCCCCTACACCGCCCCTGAGCTGAGCAACACCACTAATGCCCAGGGGGTGCCCATCGACACCAGCTTGGACGCCTGGGCCTTTGGTGTGCTGCTTTTCTGCCTGCTGACTGGCTACTTCCCCTGGGAGCAGAGCCTGCCAGATGACCCTTTCTTTGAGGACTTCATGCTGTGGCAGGAGACGGGCCTGGAGGAGAATCTGCCCCGCCACTGGAAACGCCTGACGGCTGAGGCCGCCCTGATGCTGCGGAGCCTGCTGGCCCTAGATCCCGCCAAGCGTAGCCCTGTCAGCGGGGCACTGCGCTACGTCGATTGCCCTTGGCGGATGGAGGATGGGCACAGCGAGGAGGCTGTGGTGAAGCCCTAGAGCCCGCTCCCCATGGTGGGGAGGGAAGGCAGGTCTCACCCTTCAAGAGGCTTCGCGGTCTGGGGCACCACAGTAGCCTGGGTGTGAGAGGCCGTGGTGACACAGAGAGCAACTTCTCTGCAGCACTGTCCTTGACACCGTGGAGCCAGGCTCCTTCCCCACTGGCAGTCCTCACCCCGTGGCTCAGTGCTGCCCGGTGCCACCTCCGTGTGCTTCCTTTGGGCTTCCTTTGGGCTTCTCTTGGAAACCACTCTCCACGTGTGAAGTATCCTCTGTCTTCCTGGCCACAAGGACTCCAGGGCATTTTCTAAGGGCTGCAGCACCTGCTTTGTTTCAAAATAGAGCAAAATATGTACTTTTGTGTTTCTGTATGTGGCTTTTTTTCCCTCATAATAAAATGCCTGTGGGGGCCCATTTGCTGTGGGAGAGCAGGGGCATGACAGAGCCTGCGGCCACCTCAGGACAACCTGTGCAAGGCAGGGACCACACCTGGATGCCGCCTGGGCCTCCACCAGGACCCCTGAAGGATGGCTTTAGGCCAGTGGGGTGGAGATGCTGGGGAGCCCCCAGCATGTGGCTGCAGAGGGTAGCTGGGGACTGGTGATGGCACTGAGAAGGTGGTGGGAGCCATGGAGGTGGGCTGTTGGAGAAAGCCACGGAAAATTGCACATTGTAACCTGCTCACAGACATGCATTTCTTCCCTTTTGCGTGTGTTCAGGACCAAGCGACAGATGGGTTCTTCTGCGCCAAGGGTTGTTAGCAGCAGGGGTCTCAGTGTCAGTTTGCACAAGTGTCCCCCTCTAGTTACCGTCACTCAGGAAAATGGCATTCTGCAAACACCAACAGCCCTGCTGAAGTACAATTCATCCCTCTCTCTCCTCGACAGGCTTAAGTGCATGTGGAAATGTGAACTCACTGCCACGAACGTCCACATGTAAGATTCAGCTGAGAAGACAGTAGCAGTGTGAGGGTGGTCAGCCTGGGCATCACTAGGAAAGGCTAACAGAGAAGCTGTAACCACAGGTTGCATAAATTTATCCGTACAAATAACTCCGGCAAAATTCCTGTAGTGATACCTCCCAGTAGTCCTATGCCATTGCCTTGCTCTCACTCCTCATCCTCCTCCAGACTGACTGTGCCCTCCTCATAGAGCCATACCCGCTCTGTATGAGCCCCTGCTACCACTTCTTCTCTGCTTCTGTTCTCCTGAATCCTTCAGTCCCAAGGAACTGTTTCCAAGACTACCCAACACCAGACCAAGCACACCTCCTCCCTTGCATTGACTTCAGATCCTAAGAGAATGCAATTCACACTCTCCTAGATGCCTGGTTATCCCTTCTTTCTCCCATTTCCTATTACTATTTTGACCCTTCCCAAGCAACGCACCTCTCCTAATCCCCCAATGTCCTTCTAGGTGCACATTTTAATCCTGGGAAAAGGTAGCATGGAGAGAATTGGGGGTTAGAAGCTCTTCTTACTTTGCTGCCTCTTTCCAGCCCCCAGGACTATGCTGTTGGTAATCCCTTCCAGCTCTTAGCCCAATTCTATTGCTGGAAACATCCCCAGCTCATTTTCCATTCTCAGTGGCTTCATAAATTCTAAAATGTGCAGTTCCATCACCTTACTTTCTATCATCCCAGCTTTTCTTTCACCTCAGATCCTTTCCTGCACACACTCTTATGTAGTTCCTCAACCTTCAGTTCTCTTTTTCCAGCGTCTTCTCACCCTCTAGCATTTTACCATTACTTACCTTCCCCACTAACACTCCCTTTCTACTACCCATCACCTGGTAAACACCTTTCGTTCATTTCTCTCTCAGTATCATCACCTCCATACTACTCTTTTGTACTTTTCCTGCTCTCTACATCACTCATCCCTTGTGTCTTCCTTCCGAGTCCCCAACCAGCATCATTCTCATCGTGTTCAAGATACAGTTTTCTTCTGTCTGCTTCCATCTCTTAGAATCTTTCATTACCCAAAAATGTAACAAATGCTGCTCAACTCTGGCCCACTGAGATTTGGCTTTAATTACTCTTTGATTACTGTGGGAATAGTAGAGGAGTGTTAAGGTACCAACACAGTTCCTGTATTTAAAGTGGAGAAGCCTGAAGACTAATGGATCTATAGGCCAGGTAACGGACAACTATCCAGTGAAATGTAATGGAAAATCTGATGCAGATGCTTACCAATAGTGAAATATAGAACAGGAATGTGGCTTTCTGGAATGCGACACTCAGCATTCTGTTTGATAATAAAGTTGTGTTTGATGAAGTAAATTCATAGTGTTATGCTACACAATCTTTGTGAGGCATGACCTATTGATGTAAAGAAAATTACAGTATGCTGTATTCATTAAGAAGATATACTGTGCAAAGTCAATAAAGCATACATTAAGTAAATTCAGACTTGACATTAGAAAGCATTTCTTTACCAAGAGGGTGGTCACACTGGAACAGGCTTCCTAGAGAGGTGGTCGATGCCCCAAGCCTGTCAGTGTTTAAGAGGCATTTGGACAGTGACCTTGACAGCATGCTTTAACTTTTGGTCAGCCCTGAAGTGGTCAGAAAGATGGACTAGATGATCGTTGTAGGTCCCTTCCAACTGAAAGGGTCTAGTCTAGCCTAGTCTATTCTATTCCTGCAACCTGGTCTGGTGGGAGGTGTCCCTGCCCATGGCATTGGGGTTGGAACTAGATGGTCTTTGAAGTCCCTTCCAACTCTAACCATTCTATAGTTCAGTTCTGTTCTATTCTATTCTATTCTATTCTATTCTATTCTATTCTTATCCATATGCGTAAATAACTATGGGGGGGGGTATAAAAACGACACAGCCAGAGTCTTTGCAGTAGTACTGGGTGACAGGACAAGAGGCAATGTGTACAAACTGAAATGCAGGAAATTCCATTTAAACATAAGAAAAATGGCTTTATGGTGATGGTGGCCAAACACTGGAACATTGGTTGTGGTGTCTCTGTCTTTGAAGATATTCAAAAGCTGATTGGATGAGGCCCTGGTCAACCTGCTCTAGCTGTCTCTGTTTTGAGCAGGATGTTGGACTAGGCAATTGCCAGAGGTCCTGTCCAGCATCAACTGTGCTGTGATTCTATGACTTTTTTCCTTTTGAGGACACTCTGTGTTGCAGCTGGAAATGTTCGTGGCTCCCATTTTTTTTGCTTTGGAACTGCTCAGCATGGCAGTCAGTGGTCTCAACAGGGCTGGGTGCAAGGTGCAAAACTGTCTTGACGAGAAAGGATTAGCACGATTTTAGGGTTTATTCCAAATTAAGGAAAACCTGAACTGGTGGAACTATGACAGCCTTGGGGAAACAGATCAAACTCTCCAATTCCAACACAACGTTTTGTTGCAGGAGCACACCAATGACGATCAGGGATGATGTGACAGAGGCTATTGGTATTGAGCAGTGGTGATGACCAGGACTGTTTCTCTGTCTCCTTTATCACAGAGCCTTAAAACTTTATCAGAAGGGGATTCTGCTGCAAAAAAGTTGTGTAATATGTGTCTAAGTGATGGAATCAGCTCTGCGACTGCATCATGCATGTGATGGTGGTGTGGGCAGGGTTACAATGAAGCAAGCACAGCAATCAGCACAGTGGCAAAAGCCCTGCCCTGAGCCAAGTCCCCAGCCTGGGCTCCTTTTCTCAGCGGCTTAACCGTAATTGCAGATGGATTTCTTAAATCAATGAATAAATGGACCTGTTGAAGCCTATCCCCAGGGGGTCTGAAAAAAGATCTGCTTGTCCCCATCACCCCCGCAGCAGCTGCTGGGAGAGACTGAATGGGACAGAGCTGCGTGCAGACACGCTGGCCCTTCGCACGCCCAGCCGCTGGCTGCAGGAGGGCTGGCCGGGTGCCCGCCGCCGTAAAGGGCAACATTTCAGCTAAAGTAGGCACAAGGTATGGGGTGGATCTGGTGTCGTCCACAAAGAGGCATCAGGTGGCTCCAAAGGGGAGGGAAGGAGGTACTTCACTCCTCTCCGGGATGGAATGAAGAGATAAATTGGGTAAATTACAGAGCTCGTTGCACTATGAGAGTTCTGGCTGCAGCAACTGCAGTCCAAGAAGTGTGAATCCAGGCCCTAGTGCCCTGGTGCCTGCGGCACTCTGCATATGCAGGCTGGGAGCATGGATCCCATGGCTTCTGGTGGGATGCGTGGTCTATGATTCTGGCTACCATTGTGCATCTCACTATGGATTCTGCTCCCTCTTCTGCACTGCACACTCCACATGGCTCCTGAATAGTCACGATCAGCAGCAGCCTGGGAACTGCGATGCAGACCGGAGCCTGAAGGGTGTAGGGAAGGCACAGGCCAGCACTTTGGTATTGCAGGGGTGACGGGTTGAGCCTGAATCTGTTAACAGGACAGATTCCTTGATCATAACACTTCTTCCAGTTAGGAAGTATTGGTGGGAAGCGGTGGAAGTGGGAGCTGTTTGCTAGGCAGAGACGTGAAAATGCAGGCAGATATGAAAGTGACTGCCCCAGGTCATGATAGTGGTCAAACAGTGCCACAGATGAGTCATCTCAGAATTAAAATGTTGATTGTTGAAGAGAACACTTTGGCAAATTAATTGGACTAAGTCCAGGTCAGCAATGTCCCCAACATATAGACTGTATTGTGATGCTGGCTAGGCTCAGGACATAAAAGGGAGGGTAGGAACAGGTTGGATAGTGGCGTCAGTGTCATCTCCTCCTTCTACAGGAAGACTACTGAAAGTTGCTTTATTGGACTATCTGACCTGGTGATAAAAGGCAGAGGTCCAGCCTTCAGGACCTCTCCAGTTAGACTTCTGTTGTCATTTCTAGAAGCTTGCAGCATATAATATTCCTTCTGCAGCATGTAATATTCCTTCTGCCTTTCTGACTCTGACACTATGATGCTTCCATTCTTTCCTACTTAAACCCTGTTAAGTATCACTACTAGGACTGTGACTGAAGTTTCTTAGGAAGAGCAGTAAAGGAGTAATTCTCCGTATTCCCCAGAGTTCCCTCATAGCCTTGTCTCCTTAACAAGACCACATGCTAACAATCCGATGTGACCCATCCTGTTTTGCACACAGATATTAGGTCTTGAGACTGCAGAAGGACTGAGCGCCAGATCCCAAAAATGTGTGGGGGAAAGCATCTCAGGCCAGGGAATATGATAGGGCAGATGCAAGACTACATAGTGCCTGTGCCTGTCTCCTCCCACGCTGCTTGTTCTTGAGTTTTGACTTTCATTTCAAAGACAAAGCAGGCCAGTGCTTTGATAAAAACCACAAAATATGACCCTATTGTGAACAAGTGTCTTTCTGAGCACAGGGACGGAAAGAGACAGTAGCTGGGGGATTAAGATGGTGGGTATTTGTTACCTTTTATTCTTACTCACGTAGCGGCATGTTGGCAACACCTACAACCCAGCTGATGTCTTCTAGAGCTGCCTGTAGGTGGGAAGCCATGAGAAGTCATAAAGTCCTGTTGTCATGCCAAAGGACAAAGACCTGCAGGATTGAAAGTGGCTGGATCAGAAGACATCTGGTGCCTGACTGGGACACATGCAATAGCTCATGGAGTTTCAGCTGTTAGACTTTTTTTTTCCTCTATCCTTCATCCCTGAGTGGAGATGCATGAACCAGAGAGAAATGTCTTAGACAGAAAGATCAAAGGAACTGCCTCAGTGTTTTCCACATCCTGTAGCTTGGATTGCACAATACCTTGCTACCTGTACTATAGTTTTAATTCTCCTTGTGCTGTGTTGGGCTATCTGTGTCAGTGCTGACCACAAGAAGAGGACTGACCGCTACTAAACCCCATAATGATTCTCTGGTATCCTAGGCTTCCCTACTGACCCATCCAAGGTCTGACAGCCAGCCATGCCAACCAATAGTCTGGGCTTGCCCATATACAGGCCTGCCCGTTGCTCTGTGTGTATTTGTTTTGGTTTTTTTTTCCCCTGGGCTGACAGGCAGCTGGGCATGTTTATAAGCCTTGTGCCTTGGCCCAGCTTTGTGCAAGAGAGGGAGGAAGGGGAATTTGGCCTGACACAGAGTGGTGACAGAAGATGGTCACAGTTGTCACACGGACTAATTGCACTTCTAACCCTTCTTTGCTGCTTACAAGCTGCCCCCCGTCAAGGACTCGTGTCTCTGGCTGGCTCCAGTGTCTCAGGGTGGAATCACACAAGGCTCCTGCTCCCACTCCAAGCCGTGGTAGCCACCTTCTATGTGCTAACCCTGACTGAGTGCAGCTCCCACCTGAGCTTTGCTGACAGATTTCTTAGGGGATGGTGAGAAAGATGATCCCTGACCAAACAGATTTATTTAAATAAGTGAGGTGCTTAGGAGAAAATTTATCTTAAGTGACATAACAGTCTGTTTTTTAGTTTGTATCTAACATCTATCTATATAGAGCTGGCTTCAGGCGAAGCAGTCCTGTTACCATGATTAGAGGCTGCTGAGAAGTCTGCAAACAGCCGCTTGAGCTGGCAGCTCTGAGTCCCCTGTCCTTGTCCCCAGCGCTGCTCTGTGCCTCTCTCAGACGTTTTCCCTTCCGCTGGCTGAGTAAGAGATGGAAACAGAGCAAGGACAGCAACTCACGGATGTTGGCTGACATCTGCTGAATCTGGTCTCTCCAAAGCCAGGTAGGGAAAAAGCGACAGCTTTCACATACCCTTGTTCTGCCATTAACACTTGTTGCAGCTGCCACTCTGCCTTGTCCTCTTCAGGACAGTATATCTTGCAGAGATTGCCAAACACAGAGCTAACTCATAATTGACTTCCCCAGGGGCATCCTGGGCACGCTTAACTCCTGACAATGCCTTCTGCAGAGCCTCTCTCTGCATTACCTTGCACCCCTCTCCGAATCTACTGGATAACTTCTGACTGCTCAACCCTCTTGACAAGAACCAAACCACATTTAATTGCTTGTACTTTTATGATATGCTAAGTGGTGTGTCACCTACAGGCCAGTTCCCTGAGGCTTATGGGTGTGGATGAGCTTACATGCCCAAACACCTGAAACTGAGCAAGATGAGCAGGTGGCAAACCTCCATACCTTTGGACGGGTCAATACAAACTGAGAGCAGGAATTCCACTATAGACCAGATTTACATGATGGATCTGACCACAAACAGACACAAGACCGTCCTAGCCCAGGACTCATAGTGTTATTGCATACAGCCACATGTGTATCATGGAGGGTTGGCAGTTGTAGTTGTGCCATGCTCAAAGGTATAGACTACCCTAGCTGGGTAATACCCACCTTGTCTTCAGTTTACAATTCACTGGACTCCTTGCTCTGCCGGCATTGCACCATGTGGGTGGTGAGAGCTGCTCCATGTATATGAGGATTTGGTACCATTACAGTGCTCGTGCTGCTATGGACTAACATCCTTCACGATGAAGAAAGGCACTTACAAAGGACTTTCCTCCTTCAGTTCCTGAGGTGCTTTCGGCACCTTGTGTGATATTGTTTCTTTTCTCTACTTTTCACTCTTTGCTTCATCTTTCTCACTCCTTCAACCCTGTTTCTGTATCATTTGCCCATCCGCTATTTACCTTCATTTGGGTCGTCCTGCTGCAAAAGAAGTATCCCTTGACGCAAAAGCCTGGAAGACTTTATGCTGTCAAGAAGCAATACAGGGTGCTCAGTGTATGACTCCGTGTCTCCTTTCACCTGCCTGGGAGAGGTGCTACTCTCTTTCACTCATGACTCATTTGATTAAGTTCATTTCCTTGCACCACTGATCTGGGGAGCTGTAGCAAGAAGAGGCATGCACTTATGTCCTCAGGTTCCCCTCCCTCACACCCATATTGCTCAGAGAACTTCAGAGAAGACTGCTGCACTTCATGCAACTGGGACTGTTTATCACTTGTCTAGAAACACAAGAAAAACACTTGCACAAAGAGCAGCTGCTGGTTGGATACTGCTGGCAGCAGGAGCGGACTTCAGCAGGCAGGTTGGGTGGCTTCTATTCCCAGCGCAGGAGGAGGTTAGGGCAGAGGGAACTGGACATCCTGGTGAATCTGTGCCTGTCTTTGCAGGCAGACATTGCCAATCTCTGTTTGAGTTTACTGTTGCTGGGCTAATGCAGGAACTGCTGAACTGGTTGGTCCCTTCTGTACTGCCCCATAATGGAAATCTGTGGATTACACGGGAGCCACGATAGGCAGCGATTCTGCCCTGCCTCTGAGCAGCCTGCCAGCCTCCCACTGGTTCCTGACTGCACAAGGGCATGTCAGGAATTGGATAGGGCTGGCAGAGACCTGGCCGTAACAGGATGCCCCTGTACTTTCCTTTCCTTCCGTCACTGCGGGAGAGGCATGAGTTTATGGCATGTGGTATGAGGGCTGCCAGGTGGCACTGGCCAAAGGAATGATAGGACCTCAAGAGGAGAAGGTAACTGGCTACCCACCACCAAGAATCCATTTGATTCAATGGGTGGAAACCTCACTGATGAGAAATTTGGACACAGAGCAAAGTCCTGAGCTGTAACTCAGGTCATCCAGCAGACTGAAGCTGGGAACAGTATTCCATAATCTTGACTTCGGGTCTCCCTAACCAGCAGACTTATCACTGCTCTCCCAGAGTTTGGCAAAGAATCAGAAGTCCTGACCCTTGAGTTCTCATTTTCCTTTCCACCCCTTCCCTTCATTACTTTTAGCTCCCATCCCTTGGACTTCATCTTGGGACTATATTCTTTGAAGCAAAACCTTGATTTCCCTCCACCTTGTCTTCAGTTTACAATTCACTGGACTCTTGCAAAATCATTGCAGTCACCATCGCTTTTCCACTGTGTGTGCCAACACCCCACTGCCTCCAGAGGTCAGAACCAATATTCTTGTTTGCTCTCACTACTGTGTCATTTCAGCCAACATATGAAGAATTTCAGTAGGGCTTTCTGTGTTTCACCACCTCTGTCCAGCAACAGACTCTAGCCCTTCTCAGAGCTTATCTGTAGGAGACCTGGCATGAGTCCCTTCCCATAGAGGGCAGTAATGAGTCTCACAGCTCTGGAAGATAATTACTTTAGTCCTTAAGTAGGACTTCTGTACAGTTTGATCAGTGCTATATCAGAACTCCCCTGGAAGTCTCTGGGATAGCCACATTCTCCACCTAGGATGTTAATCTAGACACTGAAACATTATCAGCTGATCTGGGCACAGCAGGAGCTGCCTAGCAGGACCTCCAGGGCAGTCCAAAATTCCCATCTGAAGACTCCTGCAGCAAATTGAGCAAGTAACTCAAACACTTACTGTGAAAGTGGCTAGGAGTTCAGTCGATTGCTTGGTCTCAAGTCAGTCCACTATCCAAGATCAATCCATTGCCTCATCTATGCAGCTGAATAGCTGGGGAGTTCCTGGGCCACCAGGGGAATGAACGGTTTAAGTATGTTAGGTGTGGATACAGAGAGAACCCTGCCACACAGCAAAACAACAGTTATAATTCTAGGAAAAACCTGAGTTTCATACATGCAACTTAAATTCCGTATCTCTTGCCACTGACCAAACCACTATAGGAAAAATGACGTGAAAGTTTAAGTCGGTCTCATTCAAGGATATTAGTATTTTGCGGTAGCTGCAATCGTTTTTGCTGGGCTGAATGGCTGATGATTCATGAAGTCTAACAAAGTCATCTGTCTGCACAACCTTGCACATTATTTCCACAGAAGCAAAATATTTGGGGCATTTCAGTTGCTGGAGTTGCATTCCCAATGAAAGAAAGGCAACAGCTCCAGTAGTTCCTTTCCAGGTCACTTAACGATTCATTTCTCTTGTCTTGATTAAAACAGACCAGTCTATAGTCATGCAGTTTGGATCTTACATCAGCAACGTTAAGTGCATCCCTCACTGCAATCCATATAGGCTCTAAATTCATAATGCTGGGGAAAGCAGGGACAATAACACCTGTATGGACCCAGGTCCTGCTTCCTGTTTTCCCAGTTTTTGGCACAGCTACTCATTTTGCCAAGCTCTGATACAGATTTTATTGTTCTTCAGTGGCTCTTGGGACTGTTTTCGGCTTGCTAGCAGAGGATGGCTGGGTAGCATCCACAGGTTAGAATTATGCAGGGGAGAGTAGCAGGTCAGGAGTGGTTGGATTAGGTTGGATTTCACATCCCTGCTTTTAAATTTTCAGTTTATTCTTAAAGTCTGAGGACAATGTCATGGGGAAATCACTGTTTTCCTATAGGTAATCCTAATCAGATGATACTAAAGAAAAAGAAAGAGAAATGGGAATCTCTTTGCTGGAAGTGAGGAACCTTTCCTTACCAAGAGCAAAACCAGACCATTTGCAAGGCAGGCTCACTTTAGAATGGACAGTATTCTACTCGTTTTTCTGGCTCTTCCCTTCGTTCCACAATCTCATGGGATGCTGGCAGAAATTTCCATGCTCATTCACAAAGCTGTTGCTTTGCAAATCTCCCTCATTAGCCTTAGCTTCATTGTCTTTGTGATTCAAACATGTATTTACTTCGGTGATACACCTGCCCACCATTTCATTGCCAGATCATTTTGTTGCAATCAGGAACCAAGGGCAACTACCTGTCAGCCTGCAGACAAGGGAAGATCTTATGTAGACACATATTGCTTAGATTAAAAGGCTAAAACTCACCCTTTAGTATAGCTTGTCAGGCAAGCACTAACACACCAGTCATGTCTGGGCAGTCACTAAAGAAGTTAGTTTCTTGCCTGTGTCCTGGGGCTGTAAAGAAGCATTTAAGAACAGAAAATCACCCAATACATGTCTTGAGACAGTTTTCTCAGCCTCAGAGCTGAGAATCAATGGGATTGTCTTCACATCCCCCACGTTTTCTTTCCTTATAGTGATGTTGAGTAGGCTAATGATTAAGGAATAGCTATAAACAGTTCCTGAGAAAGGGCTTTATAGCCCTCTCAAACCTTTTTCAGGCCTGCAACATTGCCATAAGATTCAGTTGTGTTATTAAGCAGAGAGAATAAATGTACACATTTTCTGTCAGTAAGTAAACTGTACACAAGATAAATTCAACATGCCTGGATTAGGGGCCGGTAAACTTTGGCAGCGTGTAAACTGGGATACGTGTAAATGATTTCCTTCACATCCTTTCTGTATCCCTGCTCCATGATGGAGCACAGCCTGGGTGTCCACTGCTACTGGCCACTCAGGTCCCGTCTTCCACAGGAATCCTGGCACATAGACCAGAAGCCAGCAGGACCAGGTCTCTGATTTGGACAATCGGGACACCAGGGTTGCTGAATTAGCTTCTCTGTGTGCTCAATAAGACCTCTGCTACCTCATCTGTGGCACTACTTAAACCCTCATAGGAGCTAGCCCGTCTTCCTTTAATGACCTCGAGCAGAGTCTACAGGTCAGGCTTGGAGGTAGGGATTATAGTCCCACACAGCACTACTGCTGGTGTGCACAGGTCCTGTCCTCATTCTGCCTCATCCTCAGAGAAATTTCGTGAAGCAAAGTGAGATCTGGTTTTTGCAATACCTTAAAGGGACTGTTTCACTACAGGGATTCTCATTACCACACCTCAGTCCCTCGGATGCTCGCACTGCTGCGTTGCAGTAGCTGAACCTTCCAGTGCTGGGAGGGTGCCAAGGATTCAAACACCCATACCCACTAACCCTGCCTCAGGAATCCAGATTTGCCTGGGACTTAGTAACATGACCTGTTTTCCACCAGCTCTAAACTGTCCCCTCCAGAACGGAGTTTCATCTCCTCCCGTGCTTAGTTTCAGCCAAGAAATGAAATCACTGCTGAACATCCACTGGACTTCGTTGGCCCCGTTAGCTTCTGCACTTCACTCAAAAGCACTAACACTCTGCTCAGCTTTGAAAAAGGCACGTCTCTGCTTATGCTCTCTGCGCTCCCTAAACAAGCAGGAGCCGGAGGGTACATATTTTTTGTATTAGCAAAAGAGGAAAAATTACTGCAAACTTTCTTTTTCAAGGAAGAGAAGACAAGGCTGTGCTGATCTATCCATCTCCTGGGCACTTGCATGGTCCCAGCATGAAGGAACAAGAGAGGGAGCCTGACCCAGATCCTAAGGAGTCAGAAATGGAGCTCCCATGGGATTTGTAGGAGTAGCTTTTCTTAGGGAGTGAGTCAACATAGCTGACAAGCGATGCCAGTCACTCCTGCTTCCCCAGCACTTGCCACACATCACCTTCTGTCCCTCTGAGCTCGTTCCCAGTCACTAGCACTCACACTCACTTAACCTTAACTATTAGTGCAGCCCTTAAATCAAAGGCGGTGCCGGAAACTTGCCTCTCCTAGCCTTTGGCCTTCTTCCAATTACAAGAGACGTGTTAATGAGAAGACCTCATGTCTAACGTCTAGTCAAGGCACTTGCAAAATGCCAGCCAGCACAGTAGCTGGATGTGAAAACCAGGAAACCAGCTAATGTCAGCTCAGACCAAGACTCAAATTCAAACAGCAGCGGAGAGCAGGGAGGATTGATGACCACCTGGAGCGAGCACATCAAGAGATGGTTCAAGGGTCCTTAGAAAACCCAGCTGAGTGTGAGGACCACCAGCAGTGGGTTTTGGGACACATACCTGGCAGCAGGCAGCAGAGGAGTCAGTGGTGTACGCATGGGAGAAAGGTCAGGAGATTGCAGAGGGCTTTTCACTTGCGAGCTGGGTGATGGGAACGGTCAGTGAGTGATGAATATGAGCAGCTGGCAGAGAAGTTCACCACGAGGCAGTCCAGTGAGAGCGCAGGAACTCAGCAATTTTAATGTTGGACAGGTTTTTTACGATACTCTGAGAACTAGGTGCCATAAGGCACATAAATCAAAGCAGCTTCTTGAAACTGAGACAGTCAGAGGCCCTGATGCATTGACATCAGAGCAGCTGAGGTGACGCTAGATAGTCTCCCCAGTGTACATGGGCTCTGTTTGTGCCAGCAGGGAAACCACTCCCTCCTGATCTGGAGTGAAAAAAATACCCCGACATTTTTGAGGAATCATCTTGGCTATTTCCAAGTTTTAGAGAAACAGGGGGTTTTCTTCTCATGGTGTAATAAGGCACTATACTGTATCAGAAATCACAAAATTTTTAAATTCAAACCAGAGTTTTAAATATTTGGGTTATATATTTCAAATGAAATGTGTATTCAAGAAAATCTTTTCAAGACTGTTAATTTGCTAGGCAACTAATAAAAAGATTTAAAGAGAGAAAGCAATGCTACTTCAGTTGCATCTCTGTAAATTTTAATGAGTTAAAGCTTTTTTGCTGATTGAGGCGGTACAATATTGACCCAAACACAAAACAATTTCATTTGTTTTCTGCCAGAAGTTAGGGTATGGGAAGAATGTACTCTTCCTGTAACTTTGGACTATGTTCCAGGAAAAGAGGTATATTTAAAGGCCTCTTTAAAAGCTTTAGGCAGCTGCATAATTTTGACAATTGCCTTATGAGAATCAGAAACAATCTGCCAGTTCACCAGCTATTCCTTGTTCTTTAAATCAGCCAGTTTTATCTATAACACAAAGTTTGAAAATCTTACCTCAACGTAGTTGTACTTGGATAATACGAACGCCTGTACCACATCAGACCAAAAGTCTAACATAATCCAATAGCCCATCTCTTAAAGAAATAAAGATAACAGGGCAACTATATGGTGATAATTCCTCAAAGACACTTTCCAGATTTCAGCAGATTTTGACTTCAGAGGAGTCTGTAGGTAGATGGAAACTTTAAATTTCCTTGAGGTTCCCCAGCTTTCCTTTGCTCACTCCACCTTTGCTTGCACTGCAGGAGAGATGTCACCCCACTGTCCACCCTGAAGAGTAAGGACTCCTTCAATGGCCTTCTGAGGTGCTCCTTCCAGACAACTTCTGGCCACAGTTCTCCTCCAGAGCTCCTTGACATCACTGTACCCAAGCAAGAAAAGCAGAGCCGGTGCAGCCACGGTGACCAGGGTCACTGAAGAGTCAAGACCACCAGCCAAGTCCAACTTTACAAATCAAAGCTAAGGACAAGCCAGAAAGTCAAACCAGCATCGGTATCAGCAAGGCACGGGCATAGCTGAAACATAGCTCAGGAAAGGAGCAAGGGCATGGGCCTGAGCTTAACTGCAGCTCTGGAGCAAAAGCGGGAGGGCTTCTCCTTGCTCTTTCTCACCCCCAGCACTTTCCCCAGCAGTCTGATTCCAGATGACATGGGTGTGCCATGCCAGAGCTGGCCTTGAGCACAAGTAGCCAAACCCCTGGGATGGAGCGCACGCAGGGCCCTGACAGCAGACTCAGGTGCTTAGTGAGCACCCAGACACCAGAGGGCTGGCAGACACCTGTTTCTCCCAGTGCCCGTGCTGCTGCAGGGCAGGAGCCTCACCGTAACACACCTACTGGTCCCAGGTAGCTCAGGCAGGAATCTCATGAGGAGGCAGGTCGTCGTGCACGTACATCAGGCAGGTATTGCAGGGTCCACATCTTACAGAGAACGTACTAAAGCTTTGCCCTCACCCCCCCCCACCCCCCTGCCACCCACTTCATTTGAGTTTAGCAAACTGTGTCTCTTGTATCACAGAGATGAGTTGTTTACAAAGCAAACACCGTCAGTCCGTTTAATTGGCTCTTTAACATGGTGAGAAATGTTCCCTGGCACAGGGTTCCTGGGAAAGCCTCCAAGATGTGAAATGGAGAGGTACTTCTATGCAGGGAGGATAAACAAGGCTAGTCTCCCAGACCCAAACCTCACAATTGAATCATCCTTCCTTGGATGATGGTAAGAGTCCGGGGGCATAGTAACCATCCCCACGGCCAATATAACAGTAATTCTTAACAGTGCAAGGGACAGTCGTGCCATTCTGCCACAGAGGGGAGTAGCTCCCACAGTGCCCTCTTTTTTGTACAGCTGTAGCACAAAGACGTACAGCCCAGTGAGGTTCTGGAGCCAGTCGGCTTAGTTTAGGTAGGTCTGGGTCTCGGTGGCCTAATATCTGGGTGTCTTGATATTGCAGAGAGAGCCAGCAGACCCGCATGTTAGCCAGACTGCTTGACTTGCTCCACTTAAGACCCTGTCTGCGGTTGCCTGGAAGCTTCTCAGATCGGATCCTTCAGGCAACTGCCCACGTTACGAGGTATTTCCCCATGCAGAACGCAGTCAGAAATGATCAAACAACAGGGTGGGTTTTTTTCCTAAGCAAAGGAAAAATACATTTGCATTAAAAAGTGTCAGTTTGTAGAGAAAAAGGCATGTTGTCTCACAGCTCTGCTTCACCCTATTCCTGAAAAAATTCCACTCAGATCTGACTTTTCTGAATGACCGTGGCACACCCCAAGTCAGAAGCCCAGCCCTGGGCGCACAGCACCCCACAGCTGCTGTGGGCCTGCCGTGCCCAGAAGGGATGGAGAGGACTCTGCCGGCTGAGCTCCTGCAGCCTTGCCTCCTGTGCCTGCAAAGACAAGCACACTTTGGGTCAGCGTGGAAATGCGACAGGTTGGAGAAAGAGCCCAGGCCTGGGAATGCAGGGGGAGAGACTAAAAAATAAGGCCGGGAAAAGCTGGCTGGTAACAGGGGAACTAGAATAAGCAGGATGAAGAGGCAGGGCCAGGGTAAGCGCCCTAGGATGATGTGAAAACTACAGGAAAGGTGGGGAGGGACTCTTTATCAGGGGGTGTAGTGATAGGACGAGGGGTAATGGGTTTTGAACTGAAAGAGGGGAGATTTAGATTAGATATTAAGAAGAAATTCTTTGCTGTGAGGGTGGTGAGGCACTGGAACAGGTTGCCCAGAGAAGCTGTGGGTGCCCCATCCCTGGAAGTGTTCAAGGCCAGGCTGGATGGGGCTTTGAGCAGCCCGGTCTAGTGGGAGGTGTCCCTGCCCAGGGCAGGGGGGTTGGAGCTAGATGATCTTCAAGGTCCCTTACAACTCTAACCATTCTATGATTCTATGATTTAAGACGGCACATAGGGCCAGTCATGCAACTAGCTCAAGTAACTGAGCCCTTGAGGAGAATTTGGGATCTTGCTGATGACATATGTGTGCCATGTCAGTGGTGCTGGGAAAGACCTGCCAGGCTGCTACAGCTCACCTTTGAAAGATCTGGCCGCAGCCTGCTCCGGCAGCGCTACGCTAAGGTTGCCCTCCAGCGGTGCACCTTGCTTTTTCCCTGGAGTAAGGCAGGAAGGGACCGTGTCTCCCAGCCCCAAATACGTGTCTAGGCAAGGCTTTTGTTTCCTGATGGTTACAAGCCCACTGTGATTAATCTGCATATCATTATTCAGACGCGTTTGCTCTGTTTTATTTGAGCAGAGGCAGGCCACAGCACAAAATCACAACACTCGTATTCCCACTGTTCTGCCAAAGCACGAATTCAATTGCTCCTGCTGTGAAAGCGTACCAGTTTGAGCTGCGCTGCTTTCATTGACTTGGCTTAACACTTTCAGTTGCACATTGCACGCTGCCATGAAAGTTGTTTGTCCTCCAATTGCCTCTATGCAACAATTACTGCCAGTGCTAACGCTATATATTTGTTATGTTGAAGAGCAGAAGTACAAGCCTCTTTTCTTACAATTTTATCAAAGTTCCATCACCAAGCTTCAGACTTTCCATACTAAGATCTGGTTAAAGATTAAAAAATACTTATATGCAGAGCACAAAACCTTTATTTCCGTAAGTCAGATCAGCAAAACCACATGGTTTCACAATTTTTAAAATAAGTTGTCCCATGTTCCTAGAGGCTTCTGAATTAATTAGGCAGCAGTTTGGAGTCACAACCTGCCCTTGGAAGAAAATAAAACCCCCAAACCATCACACCCCCACCTAATTCTGACCAGGTCTCTGCTCACACATCCTTAGAAACTACCAGCACGTCATGCTGAACATCTGTCCAGCGTTCCTGACTGTAAGCTCCAAGTTGGTGTGAACCAACCCCATAGACCATCGCAGCCTTTCTTCCCTCCAGCTGCAGCGTTGCCTGCACAGAGCCCTCCCTCCTCTGCCTCCTCCACACCTCCTCGTCAGGACATCCAAAAGCAGAGCAGTGGAAGCAGCCTGCGGTACTGCCTATTTCTTTTTGGCAGGGCACATTTTAAAGGAGACAGGATTTCTAAGCTATGCCGAAAGAAAATATAACTGAAGTAGTTGATAGCTGAAGCTTTGAAATGATTTGGTAGTGGGATTCACCGGTATGGACAGGACAATCTACTGGCTCTGGCTAGGATGAAGTTAATTTTCTTCACAGCAGCTGGTACGGTGCTGTACTTTAGATTTGTGACTAAAACAATGCTGAAAACAGGCCAATGCGTTAGCTATTGCCGAACAGTGCTTCTCACTCTGTTCCCGTCCCCAACAAGCAGGCTGGGGCTGCACAGGAGGTTAGGAGGGGGCACAACCAGGCAGACGACCTGAACTAACGGACGCAATGGCCAATGCCACGTGTCAGGGTTTGGCAGGACACCACGTAACGCCCTGCTCAGCAATGAACGGCTGGGGAAAAAAGGAGGGGGAAGACATGCAGAGTTTTGGTGTTTGCCTTCCCAAGCAACTGCTACACGTGATGGAGCCCCGCTTTCCTGGAGCTGGCTGAACACCTGCCCGACAATGGGAAGCAGTGAATGAATTCCTTATTTTGCTTTGCTTGAGTGCACAGCTTTTGCTTTACCTATTAAACTGCCTTTATCTCAGCCCACAAGTTCCCACTTGTTACTCTTCCACTTCTCTCCCCCATTCCCTGCAGCAGAGTGAGCGAGCAGCTCTGTGCTGCTGAGCTGCCTACAGGGGTTAGTCCACAACAACAGGGGACAGGAGTTGAAGGGAAAAACTACTGAAGTGTGAGTAACTTTTCTCACTTCCTCACTGTCACGCATACAACCTGCCCATCAAGTGGGAGGGGTACATTAGTACTGTTAAATTATTCCCTTTCAAGTTCTAGCTACACCCATTTTCTTTTTGTGTTACTGAACAAAGTAAGAGATGGCTCAACATGAGCCAATGTATTTATGGGATTTTAGATTCACAATTACAACCATAATTGATTCAGAATGCCAGACTTCGGCAGCAGTAAAGCTGATTAACTGTGTTGTCCACTGAATTGCATGTAAATGAAGCTAATTTGGGAAAAGGCAGAAGAATACCAAAGAAAAATGCAGAACTCACTTTCTAACAGTGAAAATAAAGCTTTGCAGGATTCTTCCTCAAAATCGTTCTGGAAATATACTTTATTATATAAGCAGTCCATAAACTTTCCCACCATAAAACTTGTTCTTTCTACCCTTCTTTCGCTATCAACACTCAGTGAAGAATTCTGTTCGGCTCAAGTAATGTATAATCATAGCAAATAATTAGAAGATGATCTGCTAGCTATATGTGGTCGGTAAAAGTCTCCTCTGTTACCACTATACCCCGACACTTAAAAATTATGCACATGAAATGTAATGCAAGTAATGTTTGTATTTTCAAGACCTATCTTTTGAAATCTGTAAAAAATTGCACATTAGTTCCAATCTACCACTTGATTCTTGTTAATAATTTCACAAGCAAGACACCTTACTAGTAAATTTTCCTCTACCATTCTATAAGATCACGCTTGTGACTTACAAAGTAAGGGCACATAACTGTGGTGGCATTGACAAAACTTCTGGGAAAAAAAATCCCACCTGGCTGATTGTGTACATCCCTGAAAAAATTCCTCCTTGCACAGAAATCAAGAACACACTTACAGGGTAGCACAAGGGATCTGATATATTTAACATATAAGAATTACTGGAGGCTACAATAATTTTCTGCTTGCTTCGCTGCAGAGCGACAAACCTCTTAAAATGAGAATGTGTGGGCTTTGCTCACAAGCAGCTAAGGGAGTTAGCTGCAGGCACAATGGAAAAGGATCAATGGAATTTTATTACTGCATTATCATTATTTTTTTTGGTGTATATTCAAGAAGTGTTTTCTATGAATATGCACACCTGTCTAAGAAAAGATGCAAGCACGATACTTCTGAAACAAGTCTTGAAACCAACAGTGCTAAAGTGTGTTTTATTTCCAACAATTAGCCGTTACAGTATCCGAAACAAAAAGTGTCCAAAATAAATAGCTGAAGATGAAGCATCAGAATACTACCGTCTTCGCTACTGCTGTGGCCCCCTTAATGTTTCCTGCTTTTCAACCTTCACTCTTCTGATTCTCCAGGCCTACGGATATCATCAATCTTCAGAATCATTCTAACAACCTGAGTCGCCAGAGAAATCTGCTGTTTCTTACCAATCAAGGTTTCTATAACATGCTGCTGCTTCATATCTGCCAAAAAGAAGCAGAAGAATTAGACACCCTCCCCAAACCTAGATATAACATTTAACCTGAGATAGTAATTTACATGTAATTTTAAAGAACATTTCAAGATTACTCTTGGCCACCATAACTGACAAACAATTTGTACAAACTACAGTTTATGTCTGCGTTCTCACCAAAGATCTTAGAACATTAAGATCCTAACTCTCTTCCCAACTAAGTCTTCCCCAATCGTAGCTTTTCACCTTTCCAGATTACTTTTTGAAGAGTACAGTTTCTGTCTACAAATATTAGAAGCATCCTGGGGGCTGAGCAACCACTAAAGAAGTGAAAGTTCAATCGCTGTAAAACAGGAACACCTAATCAAAAAAGGGTTATGAATTTACATAAACACAATGCCTTAGATTGTGTTCCAAAATTTACCAACTTCTTTACTGAAAAAAAGCAACAGAATAACCAGTGTGAAAAGCATTGTGTTGAGATGAATGTAAGTTTTCATACATTGGCTGCCTCGTCTTCATATGGCTTCTTACAGGTCCGTACTTGCATACATACTGTTGTGAGCAACACTACCTGAAGACATTTCCAAACTTTTTGTTTACTTCTTTCACAAGCTGTTTCTCGGGCTACAGTATAAACTGGATCACTAGAAGTGCAGTATTGAAAACACAGCCTGCTCTTTCCTCATACTGAGTAGCTTTTATTCCCCTACCACAAGGTCAGTCAACATCTTCAACTAAGCTTGACATCAACTGAAGGCTTTCAAGCAATTATACATTGTCTACCTGATAGACACGCGTGTTTCTCTGCACTCACATTCCCATTTATTATGACAAGGGATAAGAGTTCATAACTGAAGCGATGCGCCTTTTGATCTTTTGAGAAAGAAAACCCTGTTGTGCTCCTCCTTCCCCACATCGCAGTTCTTACCATTCGTTCCTTTCTGCAAACAATCAATGCCGAGGGCAGGATTATTTTCTTTCACTTGCCTAGCTCGCACTTCGGTCATAGTTTGTATTGGATTCATACCACTGTTCTCTGAAAGTGCCATGGGAATTACTTCCAGGGCATCGGCAAAAGCTCTCATAGCATACTGTTCCAGAGATGGGCACTAGGGGAAAAGACATTTAAATTCATACAGCTATTAACTCCAATGTTAGAAAAAGCACATTTTCGCACTATCTATACAATATATACATGATATGCGGATTTGCTTGGAAATATGTATCTCAATAACTGAATTAATACCTTTGGACGGTATCTACTTGCAAATTAAAACAATTTTAAATTGCTCTTATCATAAAAGGGAAAATGTCCTGGTAATGACTTTTTACAGAGAGGGGAAGGAAACATTTTAACACTGGTTATCAGTCAATGTCAGAAAGTTCCATAATATGCACTTTCTGGAAGTTCTCTTTTTTTTTAATCTCTTCATGCTTATTTTCCCTTTGTGAATTAAAGTTGCAACTGTTCCTTTCTTACCTTATCTGCTGCTTCACTGACTGCCAAGGCACAAGAAATTTCAGCTGCACCACCACCATATACGATACGATTATCACGAACGAGATTTCGGATTACGCACAACGCATCATGGAGAGATCGCTTTGCTTCTTCAATAATCTGGAATTACAAAATAGCACATATTTTACAACATACACAACTGAAGGCTATGAAGATATATCTCCTAATATAGAAATGCAAATAAACTGCAGAGTCTTTTTACAGGTCTAAAGCAGCTCTACTGCTGCTATGTTATACCATTTCAAAATATAAAGTGTTAGACAACGAGTGGCAGAGAAAGCATTAAAAAAATACACACCTTTCTAATCTTATTTGTTCTATAAACTGAAACAAAAACTTACATAAGACTTTCAATCATGCATATTTCAAAGACACAAAACATTTAAATTTAAATGCCAATATTATTTTCAGACTGCAATTTGTGTCAACTGCCAACTTCAGCAGATGTAGAAGGATTTAACAAGTTATGATAATCTTTAAAACAGTATTTTTGCTTTCTTAAAGGACTCTTCAGACTACAGGTTATGTTCTTTTCTTCCTAAGGTTTTTGCTCAAAGTAGAACTTGACCTATACTATATCTAATTTAACAGTAATAGTACAACCAAGAACTCGGTTAAGTACATAAGCTCTTAAAATGGTCTCACTCTGTGGTTTTTAGTGTGTTTTTAACTTTTCATTTTTTTAACTGGACTAAATCACAAGTCACATACCTAGGTCTATAATAAAACTGAATCTTTCAGAAATGGTAATATGTCTTTACTCATAAAAGCAAACGATCCATGAGAAAAAGCAAATGACAGCATCCACAGATAAAACTGTTGCTACATTTATGGACTATATGGTCTAACAGTGAAAAAGCAAAATTTTCATTCAAAAACTTAGGATGTGAACCTAAGAAAACACTTCTACCACATAGTTACCACTGCCTACAACCCTCCCCTCCCTCTATTTGTCCACACTGCAAGAAAAATTTAGACAAAAAAAAGGAAGAATAAATATGCTTTTGAAAAAAGCTACACATTCATCAATGTGTGCATCAAAAATTAGTAACAAACTAAGCATCTCACCATTTTATTTCCTCCTCTAATAAAAATGGTCACAGCTCTGGAATTCTGACACTGTTCAATGACAAGCATTCTGTCCTTTGTCGTTCCAAAGGAGATCTCTCGGACAATGCCTGCAAAACCCAGTTTCTCTGCCGTGAGTTCACAGAAGCGAGGAACGATGCGTCCTCCAGTTGCAATGGCAATTAACTGAAATCAAACAATCATCAATTATTTTGAGAAGACTTTTCCATTATGTTTTTCATAACATAAAATTAGTGGAAGAGAATTCGACAAATGCCCACTGCAAAAGGTTATCTTCCCATCACTTCAAACTATTTTAGGTGATGCCTTGTTTCTGCAAACAGCGAGACTAAAGCAGAAACATTCCTAGCTGCTTAAAACTATACGCAAGTAATATGCATATACACCAATTATAAACCAAAATCCCATTCACTGTAGGTTCTTCCCACAGATCCCCAGTGATTTTTCTGCAATACCTACTGCAGTTCTACCCAGAAAGCCTAAACTTTTAATTGGCACACCATATTACTTAACAAATGTTTGAGAACTGGTACAAAGCCCAGTTTTACATTTTACTTACTTCTATTTCAGGTCCACCAACCCAACGAACAGCAGGCAGCTCATTCTGGAGCAGCAAGTGATTTGCCTCATCATCAAAACCCCACTGGCAAATAGCAAGATTTGCACCAGTGTCTTTTATCTGAAAGCAACACACAACATCAGTCTCCTGCTCAGAACTAACCAGGGAATGAAAAACAATTTCTTCGTCGTTTTAATTCTCCTTATTTTCTCAAAACACAAGCCTGACAAAGAACCATCTGCCACACATAGAGATGAAAGTGAAATTCAAACCAGGGTGTATCTCTTACCTACATATACCTAACTTTTATTCATAGCCTTACAACTGCTTGCATGTTGGCTCCTATGAGGATCATTAGCTCACTTCCAGAAGTAAATCAATACACTATCCTATTTTGTGTAAAGGCTATGAAAAACACTGAAACCAGAAATAATCCTAAAGCCTACCTGTTTCACCATCTCTTCAAACTTTTCCTTTTCATATTTCTGCAGTGCCTTGTAATCTTCCACAGATGTGACATCAAGCTTATGCTTGGTTTTAGGCTTAGGTGGTTCAAATGGACAAGTAAGGATTGCAATTTTAGCATCTTTAAGCTCCTGTACAATTTAAAAAAAAAATCAAGTTAAGTTTTGACCTCAGTAACACCTCTTTCTCATATTCGCGCAACATATAGACTTATCCTTCTATCTCTGCATTTTTAAAGAAACTTGAAGATAATTTGATTGATTCTGAAGTGAAACTAACTATACCCAAACAATTCCATCAAGAGTCTCTCTAACCCACTTCGAAGAAATTCCACAGCTTCAAGACACTGTTTAAGCGCTTAACAATCTTTACCAGTGATGCTTTTTTATAGTTTAGATTTCTAAAACAAAAAAAACCCTTACAAGAAACCATTATTTGCCCTCCTATCCACCGTGACCATTAATACTACTACGTACTCATCTTCACAGCCATGTTTTATGTGTTACAAGACTGATACTTTCCACCAGTTTCCCTTTTGATAGGACAAAGTGTCACCAACTGGAAAGATATTTTAGAATAGTAGAAATTCTAAATGGTCTCCATCTTTCCTGAAGAACGCTGCACAAAGACTTGGGAGACCTTACCTACACCAAATATAATAAAAGGACAGTTTCGGGAGTGTTCCCAACAGGACAACATGGCAACTCATAAAGCTTAAGAACAGTAGGAACACCTTTTTATACTGAGTTGCATTAAGCATCTTAAGCACGTTACACACTATGGATTACTATTTCTCCTTCAACACAGGACCATGCACTTGTCCTCACTTAGTTGTACAGTAATCCCCCCTGCTACTTCTCAATTTCTCAAGACTGCTGTAAATTCTAACTTGGTTTCTTCAAACATGAATAATTTAATGCTCCCCTTTCTCTGTTGATATATGGCTGAAAAACCAAGCCAAACCACAACACTGCCTAAATACTTAAGAAATGCCAGCACATCATTTGAAGTGGGCCAGACAATCTTATTTAAGCTATTACAGATAAGAGATGCACAAAGGGACATCACTTACTTTAGGCATCTGTGGGTGACTGAAATCTTTATCCACAATCACTCCTTTAACCAGCTGTGTATCTTCCAGTCTACCTCCAACTTTGCCTTGTACTTTGATCAGCTCAAAATCAACATCCTTACGTTCCATATCTGCTACTGTCAGTACAGCATTTACAGCAATTTCTGCCATCTGTCTGTGACAACGGTTAACTCTACGTTTAAAAAAACCAATTAAGTTGCGTTATAATTTCCACAGTTTGGAAGAAAAAAGTGATTCTATCAATCTCAAACAGAAAAGGATCACTATAGCAAACGACTTTTGTACGCTGCATTAAGAGGGGACCCTGCTCATTTGTTCACAGAAATAAAAGATGGTCAAAGTGGTAGAAAACAGAACACGCAATATGTTTTGTCTAAGTAGTCTTTGTGGAAATAGTCGCAAGATAGAGATTTGAGACAAGCAAGGAGATTTAACTACTAGAGAAACATTCAGGTCACAGAAACGACTTTTAAGACAGCTCTGCAAAGGAAGCCCTTGCAATGTCTAAATTTATGAAATACATAGAGAACACAATGAAAAATGCTATCCTACAATTTTTTTTTTTTTTTTTTTTAGGAAAAAGAACTCACCAAAACAAACCTTTGAAATATAACACATAATTACTTTTTTAAAGGTTTGTATTACTCTTGGAATTCGCTATCACGCAGAAACCTGGAACTAACAGAATGAGTTAAAATCAAATTGATTTTGCATCTCTTTAACCTCACGGAGTTGACCCTTTACAGAAAAAGGATTCACAATTTCTTGTCCTGAGACATGGATCCATTGAGAAATTAGCCAAAATCAAACATAAAAAAAGCCTTCAGCAGCCACTCCAATAATACAAACAATTTAATAACTCATCAAAACACAAGTAAACACCAAGATATCTCCTTTCAGCTCGAAGTAGTTTTAAGGGAAACGTAAACATTCTTCTAAAGATTTTGTGACTTACACTTTAGAGCCTAGCGTTGTCTTTGCTGTCTGGATCAGAGGTTCAATGTTCTGTGGATCAACTGGAAAGCTGTCACTGATTTTGTCGAGATGCTCAATAGCAATGCGGGCTGCCTGCTCATAACCATCTGCTATTCTGATAGGGTGAATACCACGATCTAGTAATTGCTCGGCCTGTTCCAGTAAGGCTCCAGCCAAAACTATAAAACAAATTTTTAAATAATGTTTACTCTTCCACAGATTGAAGGATCATTTTTAATACATTATCAAGAGATTAAAAAGTATGCCTTCTGATTTTTTCTGTAATACTTTAACAGTTTGAGGTTTCTTAAATGACAAAATAGCCCTAACCAACCCCCTGCTTGCTATGCTTAGGAAGAAAACTGCATTATGTTAGACCAAAAAGAAGCATGGGCACCAAGGCGGGATAGATATAAGATTATGGATGAAAATTATGCAGAAAAATTTTGAAAGAAAAAAAGAGGAGTCTCAACACTGACTTCAAATGTAGCCATACTTAGAAAAGACAAAAAAGCATCTTTCTGATTAAAAGGCTTCTAATACAATAACTGACCAGAACACTACAGAAAAGCTACTATTACTTCACAAAAAAAATTCTGAAAATAGCTGAAGAAGCTTGATTTTAAAACTGTAAACACTACGTTAAATTTAAAATCTTTTCTTACCAACGACGCCGGTAGTTCCATCCCCAATCTCATCATCTTGAGATTTAGACAGCTCCACCATAAGTTTGGCTATCTGGTGATCTACATCCATCATATTCAGGATGGTAGCACCATCATTTGTCACAGTCACCTCACCATCTTTGTCCACCATCATTTTATCCAAGCCTAAAAAAAATCCAAAATAAACATTCAAAGCATGAAGGAAAATCTAGAAAATCACCAAAAACAATTACTAGAAAGACCCATTAAAATTATTTCAGAATTACCATTAGGCCCAAGGGATGTTCTCAGAGTACTTGCTACAGCCTTTGCTGCCATTATGTGAGACTATAAAACAAAGGAAAAATAAGTTAAATCATTATCATGCATACCAAAATTCATAATATTAAACTAAGAAAAATACAGGGGGGAAAACAGCTAACACAAATACTGTAACTTAACTGACAACAACCAATTATGATTAAAAAAAAATAAAAATCAACACACGTGTATTGTTTTTATCACAAAAACATTGCCCGTGCCTTTTCTTGCACAGCTTGCGCGCCCACCGCCAAGGCATGCAAAAGCAGAGCAGCTAAAATGACAGCCCCGAGGTTTAAAGCCGGGTAGCAACAGAAGCAAGCAACGAGAAGGAGAAGCCAGTATAATTTTGCTCTGCTCTGTTCTTCCATCAGTACGTAAACCATACGCACTCACCCAAGGCTGCCTACTCGCTCAGACACGGCCTTTCTTAAGACCAGCGGCGGAGCCGCAGAT
>VXBH01004946.1:1828723-1868757 GCA_013400035.1 Rynchops niger
TTTTTTTTTTTTTTTTTTTTTTTTTTTTTTTTTTTTTTTAAGAATGGCATTTTATAATGGATAAAGTGGGTACCAGGATTTTTGGGGAAAAGTGTAAACGTACTGTTTTTATCTTTGTTCTGAGAGGAGCCTAGGAGGATTTTCAGGGCACTGACTGGAAGAACCCAGGCATTGGAATGCCTGGCAAATTTTTATAGCTAGCTAACATTTAACAAAAGTAGGGGCAAACTTAAAACATAGAACATTTTAACATATATAAAAGCTGTAGAAGAACTTAGCCACGAGTAAAATCATGTAGGTATTTTCCAAAATAATACTTTCTGTGCTACTAGAATTGATGCCATATTCTTAGACAGGCAGTAGAATTTTTTTATTTTCAGCAGTATAAAGTTGTCTTTACGTGGAAATTTACGTGATGCAAAGTTGATATTGGATTTCCTTTCTTATTCTTGTTCTAAATCCCTGTTGAAAGAAGTGCAGCTAGAAGGATTAGGGGAAAAGAACGGTGAGAATTTCTCCAGGCATAAATGCCATTTTCATTAAGATTTGTTCTCAAATTTTATTTTAGGTTTCTTTTTCACGTTATACGAATGTTGTTGTTTTTGGGGTACCTCAAATGGTAAGTTTACTATTTTTTGCATTGTTTAATTATTTTAATACCAAGGCATTCATTCCTAGTACATTCATCTGCAAAATGAACCAACCTGCAGAATGTCAAATGTAGTTGATACTAGTATTTTAATACTTAATTGTTGCTTATTAATGTTACCATGATAAAACCTGGGATAGTAAGCAGACTGGAGCTTTGAAAATATATGTATTTTTTTGAGAAGTATTTTCTGTCCATTCGTTCAGAACCAAAATGAAAATTGCTGTGCTCAAGTTGCTAGGGGGGGAAGGTGATAGATTAGTTCTTGAAAATTTCAGTTTTTCATACTGGAAAACCATTGAGTTTGCAGGGAGAGGATGGAGTAGGAAGTTGGCTACAGCTGATTTTTGGGAACCTTGTTAGAGGATTGAACTTGCGTTCTTTTCCAAAAACCGCATCACCCCAAATAGGCCAGCAGCTGGTGTATTAAAATAATCCTTTGCCCATGTTAGACTGTGAGGGTATGGGAAGAGAGACAGATACTCAAGTATAATTGCTAGAGTACAAGTCTACAAATTCTTTGCCTTTTAGGAAGGCTTTGTAGCTTGTGTTCATTGTGTGCCTGGGGAAAATGAGTTCTTCAAAACTGGTGTAGAAATTGAGTTGCATAGTGACCGCTTCAGTGATATATTCGATAAATTCCGTCAGGCTTTACATTCACTTTGGCTTTCAGCTTGATCTAGTTCTCTTTTTCCTAGAATAGAAAAAAAAAATCTTAAATATTTAAATATTCTTGATGTTTTGATTTAATATTAGAATATTCTGTATAGGTTGAATGCATATGGAGGAGTAAAACAGAAATATCCTATAAATGCTTCTATGTTGCTTCTTGCTCTGCTAAGGCAGATGTGGGATGAAATGGGTAAAGAGATTTATGTGATGCTATACTGTGCAACATACACCAATTATATTTCTGTAGTAGGAGGAGGAAGATGGAACAAGAGGTGTAATAAAACGTCCTTATTCTCTACTTTGTCTTTAACAGCATTGGAATTAAATACCTACTTGAGATTCAAATTGTAACTCATGTTGGAAACTGAAAACACTTTATTCCCCCCTCCCCCCCCCTACTTTTTTGGGTTGCATATCAGTGAGAACTACAGATGTTGCCAGGTTTCTATGTTATGTATCTAGCTTGGGTTCCAGGAGAGGGCAGTATAAATATTTGAATTTGCAGTCAGAAGTTCTGCAATTGCACTGAGGGGCAGGTGAAGAAAGATATTTCAGTAAATTAGAAATAAACAAATGCCCTGGGGAAAATGTGAGTAAACGTAGCAGAAATACTGGCTTAACTTTAAATGTAACAGTATAAAGTGGGATAAATTAGTAACAGCTGTGATAGAAAGAGTAGCTACAGGGCTCAGAGTAACTTCAGTAAATACTAGGCTAAATTATTCCAATAAAAATACTCTCATAAATGTAACAGTTACAAACACATAAACTACTGTGTATCCTGAGCATTTGATTGCTCATGATCCCCTTTAAATTTACTTTGGAAGTTGTGGATGCTTAGTCTCCTGAATGACTAAATTGATTTTCTAGAAACTGTAATGCATTTTGTCTTTTTTACTGAGAGCAATAGATCTCTTTAGCTTTTTTTTAATAATACTTGTCTGATTTGAGGCTGTCACACAGTGCTTTTATGTCATATCCAAGATTAGTTTACAGAACTTGGTTTTATTGATCTTCAAGGAGGACTAAGACCTCTCTGTTCTTGCAAGCATCTGGGGGAAGGTGTGTTTGTTTACGAGTCACTGCGAAGAGACTTTTACTTGCTGCAGGTGGGATGACAGAATTCTTTGCAGGTGTTTGTCTTCACAGCTTCTGTGTATTTTAACTGATTATATACTGTACAAAAGGTTTACTAAACTGTATATCTATGTAGACATACAAAAAAACCCAACCCACTTTGATATAAAATACAGTATGATTACAACACCTAATACTACTTAGAGATTTAGCTTAAAAACTACTTTGATTGTCTGGTTCAAGGATACAGTTCTTTTTGACTGAACTATTAATTAAGTTTTCCAATTTGAGGTAATACAGACGTGAGTTTACAATTTTCATAATTGTTCATTAAAAATTAGGCTATGTCTGTATTTGTTATTTCTGTAACAACTTAGTCCTTCCTTTTCTGGTGTCTCAGCTCAGTTTGAGACACCAAAATGGGCTTATTTTTCTAGTTTATTTAAGATGTGGTAGCAAAAATGGCTAAAAGCATTTGCTGTATGGATGAAAGCAGAGCACAGAATGCTTAAAAATTTTCAGCGGCAACTCTTTGATATATTAGATCTATGACTGTAATTTTCCTAAAATATTCCATTGTAAGCTTAAATGCAGCTATAATGGGATGTTAGATCAAAGGCACACCCTGCATGTATGTGATAGTGGGAGGTATCTGCAGCCTTTGGAAATGCATTTTTTTGAGTCAGCCTTGTTTTCTAATAATGTTCTGTTGTGTTTTTTCTTTTTTTTCTGAATTTTTAATTTCTTTTGTGTCCTTTGTGATTTAAATTGAGCTGTATTTGTTTTAACAGTTTAATATCTAAATATTATGTCATGTTATCAAAGTAAATAGATTTTTTACATGTAATAGAAGTCAATTGTGGAGCTTGCTGTTATAATTACTCCCTGAGATAGATATAGTATGTAAGAATAAAAGGAATTCCAAATGGATGTGCACTGATCTACTTAAGCGTAACATCATACTTTTCCAAAGGACAGAAATGTCTGAATCTATCAAGTTTCATTTTTTTCAGAACATAATTACTATCTGGGTTGGGAAAGAAATTTCTTTGAAGTCTAGATTTGTTAATTCATTTTTCAATCCATAGCAGAATTATAAAGTACTTACTGGAGATAGAGTATCTGACTCAGCAGGGTGTTGTGCTGTTCTGGAAGAGTAGTTATACTTCCTTTGCTTTCGTTACCTGCTCAATTTTTGCAGATGAAGGAAAGCTGGACTATAGGCCTTTGACCAAGGAGAGCTGCACAGTGGTAGTTGACAAGGTCCCCGACAGCATCCTTCTCTCCAAATTGGGGGGAGATGGATTTGATGAATGGACTCGACTCTTCGTTGGATAAGGGTTTGGCTGGATGGTTGCATCCAGAGGGTAGTGGTAATGGCTCAATGTCCAGATGGAGATCAGTGATGAGTGGTGTCCCTCAGGGATCCATATTGGGACCAGTACTGTTCAGTCTTTTCATCAATGACAGACAGTGTGATCAAGTGCACCCTCAGCAAATTTGCAGATGACATCAAGCTGAGTGGTGCGGTTGATGCACCTGAAGGACGGGATGCCATGCAGAGGGACCTGGGCAGGTTTGAGAAATGGGCCTGTGTGAACCTCATGAGGTTCAACAAGGCCAAGTTTTGCATCTGTGTCAGGGTAATCCCCAATACCAGTACGGGCTGGGGGATGAAGGGGTTAAGAGTAGCCCTGCTAAGAGAAGGACTTGTGGGTAATGGTGGATGAAAAGCTGAATGTGAGCTGACAATGTGTACTCGCAGCCCAGAAAGCCAGCCTCATCCTGGGCTGCATCAAAAGAACCACGGCCAGCAGGTTGAGGGAGGTGATTCTCCCCCTCTACTCTGCTCTTGTGAGACCCCACCTGGAGTATTGTGTCCAGCTCTGGAGCCCTCACCACAGGAAAGACATGGACCTGTTGGAGCGGGTCCAGAGGAGGGCCACAAAAACGATGAGAGGGCTGGAGTATCTCTCCTATGAGGACAGGCTGAGAGAGTTTTGGGGTTGTTCAGCCTGGAGAAGAGAAGGCTCCGGGGAGACCTTATAGTGGCCTTACAGTACATAAGAAAGATGGGGACAGACATTTTCATAGGATCTATTGCGATAGGACCGAGGGTTAGTGGTTTTATACTAAAAGAGGGTAGATTTAGACTAGATATAAGGATTTTTTTATGATGAGGGTGGTGAAACACTGGAACAGGTTGCCCAGAAAGGTGTTACATACCCCATCTGTAGTAACATTCAAGGTCGTGTTGAACGGGTCTTTGAGCAACTTGATCTAGTTGAAGATGTCCCTGCTTATTGCAGGGGAGGTTGGACTAGATAACCTTTGAAGGTCCCTTCCAACCCATTCTATGATTCTGTGTGCTGTTTCATACAGTACCTCTGCAGGGACTGACATGCATCTGTTAACAGGCTGGAGCCAGCAAACCTCATTTTCAATAGTATTGAATATACCAGTACTTTATCATTCAGTGACAGCAGAATACTTACTTTGGGTTGTTGTCCATATGACATTTTGAGTGTCCCAGGATCTGTTTTGGTGTTTGGCCAGAAATTATGAGAGGCATTGGCCTTTGAGTATCACATAATTGTTCATATGACTTGGGGTGTCATAAATAGCATAAATTCAGGGGACTGAACTCTCATTCTTTACAGTGAAGAATCCCACTGAACAGAATCATGAATTGAAATCTGTAAAGTCTTTTCTTAATTTATGTTTTTCTTTATCTAAGGGGTTATCTATGGATTTTGTTTGAATTTTTAGGACTTAGAGTTATGATTCTCTTGATCTCACCAATTAGGGCACAATAACCATTTTCTAGTTTTAGATATTTGTCAATGCATCGAAGACAAAACGGATATCATGAATACTTTCCTAATTTTTCATCCAAAAATTCCTTAAACCTTGGACTTTTAAACACTTGAATTCAAATGCTTCTGTTCGATTTTTTTATGCTTCTGGTTTTTACTGCTTCTGAAAAGCTTTTTATTGTTGCTCAACAGATGCCAGAGTTGGAGAAGAAGCTAGAAGAAGAACTTGAATGTAATGCCAGAATCATTGCCTGTCGTTTTCCTTTCCCTTGCTGGGTCCCAGATCATACTACTGGAGAGGGAATAGACACTGTGTGGGCCTATGATATGAAACATTCTAGAGGGTGTGAAACAAAAATCTTGGAAATTACACCGGAGACAGAATTGTAAACATCTTGGTTTTGTGCTGAAATTTTCGGCTTTGACTTCACCTGTTAAAGATAAGACTAACATGAATAAAGCCGAGGATTTGGAGATACATATTCACTAAAATAACTGAAGTACCCTGGTTATGTGAAAGCACAAAAAGGTTAGTGAAACATGTAGTTAAATGGCTTAATGTCGTCAGTAAAAATTATGAGAAAGTTTTATGAAGTGGCAAACTTTAATATGGAAAATGGTATAAAACTTGGTTCACTACTGTTAAAGGGAATATATGTATAAGTTAAAATGCTCAAATTGGCGAACTTAATATGTGCATTCTTTCTGATCCTACATAGCATTTCTTATTGATGTTGGAAGTGGTGTGCAAGTGGCTTCTCAAATGAGCCATGGTGCCCAAATGTCTTCATTATGTATGCCACGTAGGCATAATGCTGCATACATCAAACTGATGCAGACTGAGTATGGTGATGACACCAGTTTTACACCTCAACCTTGAATATGTGTTTTTAAAGTTGAATGTGATAAACCAAGCAAATACAACAAGTTGTTTATTCATTAAGACAAGTATAGCCTTTGATTATATTAATTTATTTTTATTTAACTTGTTATCTGAAGACAATACTGCAGAAAATGAGCTAATGAACAGTTATTGGTGTAAGCCTTTGCAAATAACCATGACTTTTCCTAACCTCTCTGATTTAGGAAGGGTTTCAAAAGTCACCTTCTTGGCAGTGATGTGTCACCACTTCTGTATTCTTAAGCCATGGATAAGGTATGGGTGAGAGTTCAGTGTGTCATGAAGACTGTTTCTGATTCCAGAGCTAGTTGGTCTGGTTATCTTGGTTAAATCTGATTAGACCTCATTTAATTTATAGTTAGATTGGAAGGAAGGTTTTCAATCAGACTTCTTTTTCCCCTCTACTTTGCTGAGCTATGCCATCTGGTGAGATTTCAAACTCATGGCATCGGTTCATGGCTTTTCCTTGGAAGTGAAACAAGTTCTCCCTGTTCTTTTGCTGATGCTAGTTTGCAGTGGGGTGCTGGCACTGCTGTGATATTTTTCTTTTCTAACAGCACTCTTCTATTTTTTTTTTTTTTTTAAATTCTGCTTACTTGGTCTTTCTTTTGGTTCCCATGTAAGATTTGACTGTTTTCACCCATTAAAAGTTCATAGTTAGCCTCCCTTGGACCCAGTTAACATACAGACTATTTGTTAAGCAGTGACTATGTAAGTTTGTCAGACCTTTGCATATATGATACCTATAGAACGAAGCTAAAACAGGCTAGGGAATTGTCACCTGACTTCTAGGCAATCATTACTGCAGCTTAAATTATCTCAGGCCAAGAGAATTGCTGAGACCCTGTAATTTCAGGTAAATACAAAGCCTGTGACATTTTATTAGGCATTGGGAAAGCACGTTTGCTGGACTATAGTATGTGACTAGAAGAGAAGTTAAATGTTATTTGGGATGTATAGTCTTCAGGTACACATGTACCCAGGCTTTTTTTTTTTTTTTTTGGTGGGAGAGGAGGAGGAAGGAGAATATAAAATATAAATCTGCACTGAGGAATTGAAATGCAGCAGTTGAATAGTTGCGTCCTGATAATGTACACAAAGCAGGAGAAGAAAGAGGCAAATATAACCACTCTGGAGTCTGCAAAGGAGAGATGATTTCAGCCTTGGGTTTCAAGGCACAGCTGTAAATGTGGAGACTGTATGTACTGAAGAACACTGATATCTGGTAAGCTGTCTTTTACAGCCTTTCACTGCAGTGTAACATAGTGCATCTTGTAAAACTGCACTAAACTTTTTCTACTGTGATTTAAGTGTTATTACACAGTGACAGGACAGGGTTACAGTGGCTTTATCTAAACTGTCTGAATTTACTTTAATATCCCAAGGCCATAAAACTGGAACGTCAGACAAAGGAAATCTGACATGATTTCTATTGAAAAAGACCATACAAAGGAGAAATTAGCTAATCAAGCAGAGTCCTTCCCTGAATGATTATAAAGGAAAAGAGGGGACAAAAGATTTTGACCAAGAGAATTGTGACTTACCTGCAGTGCAGTTCTTTGACCCAAGTTTTTACTGCCTATTTTCAGTAAAGGTAGTTTGCAGGGAATTAAGCTGATACTGTTTCTATTGTGTTTGACTATATGTTTGTCTGTTGCATTGTCATTTGCCTGTTAAAACTGAATTTCTCAATTCTGACTGTGGTAACTTCTTAGTACTTCTTAGCTACCACCTATTGCTCCAAAAATATTTGTTGAAGAGGGTGAGATAGAATTAATGATGTGATGGCCTGAGCTCCAGGAGTACTAAGTGCTGTCCTCAAGGCAAGGAGAGATTTATGAATGCTTTTAAAGTGAAGCAGAGGGCTGTTTCGTGCTCTGGCCACTTACTTTTGAGGGCCTAAACCGGGATAGACAGTGGTCTGAAGGTTCAGTATTCCTTGTTACATACGTAAATGCGCTGTATTTCCTGTTGCCATGGCTTAAGTGTGAAATGGAAAGCAAATCACAGAATCACAGAATGGTAGGGGTTGGAAGGGACCTCTGGAGATCATCTAGTCCAACCCCCCTGCCAAAGCAGGTTCACCTAGAGCAGGTTGGACAGGAACGCGTCCAGGCGGGTTTGGAATGTCTCCAGAGAAGGAGACTCCACAACCTCTCTGGGCAGCCTGTCCCAGTGCTCTGCCACCCTCAAAGTCAAGAAGTTTTTCTTCATGTTCAGATGGAATTTCCTGTGTTCCAGTTTGTGCCTGTTGCCCCTTGTCCTGNTTCATAATCAACTTGTTATCTAGGACTGCCAGGTCCCTCTGCAGAGCTGCTTTCCTGCAGGTTCATCCCTAACCTGACCAAAGTCATCTCTCCTGAAGTCCAGGGTTGTAATCCTACTTATTGTCCTACTGCTTCCATGCGGGATCATGAACTGCACCTTCACATGGTCACTGCAGCCAAGGCTACCCACAACCTTCACATCCGCAACCAGTCCTTTTTTTTGTTGGTACAATGTCCAGCAGTACACCTCTTCTCATTGGCTCCCCCACCACCTGTGTCAAAGTTATCATCAATGCTGTGCAGAAACTTCCTGGACTGTGTAAGTCTGACTCTAATGCCTTTCCAGCAAATAACAGGGTGGTTGAAGTCCAGGGCCTGTGATTGTGAGGCTATTTCCAGCTGTCTGTAAAAGGCCTCATCGACTTCCTCTTCCTGATCCAGTGGTCTGTGGGAAACACCCATAACAGTGTCACTTATATTAGCCTGGCCCTTAATTCTTACCCGTAAGCTCTCAACACGCTCTTCATCCACCCCTAGGCAAAGCTCCATATGTTTCGGTTGCCCTCTAACATAAAGAACAACTCCACCACCTCGTCCCACTGGCCTGTCTTTTGCCCTAATTTACAAAGGGAGACTGGGAAAGCATTTTCTTACGTTGTCCTCAATTTTTCTATCACTTGTTATGTTCATTTGATAGTTTACAAGATTAAATACTTAACTGTGACTTCAGTTATCACTGCATGGATTATTACGTTGATACACTTCAATTAGTGGGGTAGTGTATTATGATTTCATTGGTATGCTACTTCAGAGTACAAATTTGTTTCTTCTGAAAACCAGGAAAGCCTTAGAGAACTGGTTTAATCAAATTATAGAGTAAGTCTGAAGCCAAAGGAAAGAAACCTTCAGGCTACACATGCTGTTCAATACCAAAGTAATTCAGATACATAGAAAAACCTATAGATTATCTTTGTTTATGTCTTCTAGTAGAATCACTTGCCTTTTGGGAGTCACTTGTTTCATTCCTTCCTTGCCCTGCCAGATCTTGGCAAAAAAGTTGCTACATTGCTCAATGAGTAATGCTTTCTTGAAATATTGTAGAATTTCATCTGTTTGACTCCTAGAGAACTCTGACCTGTATTATTTTCAGACTTTCAAATTTTTTCCTTTTCTTGTCTTTTTTATTTTTTCCATTGAGACACATGATGTTCCCACAAGCTTTGTGATGCAAGATCAGTTGTACCAATGCAGTGCTTGAGTGCTACAATTCTGATTTTTGTAGTTTTGTATTCTGCATAAACTTGCTTTCTAGGGAGAAGGAGAGGGTTATGGCTACAAGAGAGCCATCTGATACACAGGTTGCTCAGTATAGTATACTGCACAGTCACGACAGCTATACAGCAATGTCAGCCAAGCTTGTCCAGATCTGTTTGTGAAACGTGCACACATTTTGTGAGCTTTAGGCATTTCCATGTTTACTGGGTGTATTGAAGTTCTTGACTTATCCTCTGGAGTCTGATAAATGGTGTCACTTAATCTAATATTGCTGTAAGGAAGTTAATCCTCTGTCTCTGAGCTGCTGTTTATTTCAGACTCATGAGTTGTAGCTGGGTGAGAAGGTACAGAATTGCATTTAAAATAAGCCAGTTGAATGCGTGGGGTCTGTGGGGGGGAAACGTTCCAAACCCAAGGCTTTGGGAAAGTCTTTCACCCTTAATGAAGGACGCAGCTCAGCAGGCGACAGAGATCTGAATTCTGCATAAATTTTTTTAAGAACGACTTGAGCTTTGCTCTTCTCATGTGTGTGTTCTTTAAAAATTATTAGCACGATAATACCATTCTAAGAACAAGTAAATGAGAAGTAAGCAGAGGTAGCATTTTGTTTATCTTTTATATTTTGAGCTATGAGAGGAAAGAAGGAAGGGAATCTTATGGCCCAAGTATGGCAGTTTGAACTATTTCAAAAGCAGTTTGACAGACTTGCACATCAGCTTTGTGTGCATAGTTCTCTTTGGATAGGAGCACCCGTATGAAGGTTGGGCTGTGATGAGCTTTCACTCAGAAATGGGTTTATGTCTGATACCATTATACTTAAATGAACACTGATTCTTGATAGACCTCAGACTTCTGTAGTTTCATTTTTCATGATGGTTTACAAGTACTGAAGTATTTATTCAAGAAAGGACATGAATCCTTCAAATTCATGATTGAAAAGGGCAGCTTAACATCAGATTTAATGACAGTAAGTTCTGCTCTGAGTGAGGTTTGGTTTTTTACATTTGCCAAGTTTGCAGTTCTTTAGTTATACAATGTAGCCCCAGCTTGTTTTCGAGAAGTAATATGTTTCTTCTAGAAGACTTCTTGAGTTCTTGATAAGACAGTGTGGCATCTATGTTTAACTTAAAAGTCACCCTTGAGTGAGATAGCTGCAGAATTAATATTTTCAGTGGGTTTTTTTGTATGATAATCTTTCTATTGATTCGTGTATGCTTTACTGAGGGAGACTTATACATGGATAGTTTTCTGAATTCTTCCTCTTATTTAGTGTTTGCTTTTAGTTTTCATATTGTCTTTTTACAATTTGAATATTAGACTTCAAAAATTCATCAGATCTTCTCACTTTAACTTTTTTTTTTTTTCCTATAAACTAGTTGCCTTTTTTTTCTCCATCAACTTTGCAGGAAGACTAAATATGTTAAGGAATGTCTTCTTTCTCTCTAACATTTGAACATGTATTTAACTAACCTCCTTGATTTATTTAGCAGCCCGTATGCTGACATAGCATGACTTTTGTTTCCAGTAAATGAAAGAAAAACACATCCACCCATATGGTATTTAGGCTGAAAAAATAGCCTTGGTCTACAACAATTCTGACCATTTAGTAGTTTTAAGTACTTAATTTAACATTTTTATTATACTTCACCACTTGGTAAATGAATACATGCCTTTTATCCGTTCAGTAGTTCTTTGGATTTGAGTTATTTGTTCAGGTGGGACTTTTGCTGATTTCTTAGTATAATTTTGGGGGTTCTGTTGGAGGCTTTGGTTGAAATGTCGAACTGATGTTTTTTCTGCGAATTGTGGCGTAGTCCTTGAAAAATCGCTGTAATACAATCCAGTGGATTGCTGGCATTGGTAAAAAATTAAGTAAAACCTGCTTACCAGTAAATGTGTTGGGGATATTTTTCAGCTTACTGCATATGTTGTGGTTTTTAAAAATAAAGTAGGTTTTTGAAGACCCATGTAAAGCTTGTGGCATAAAGTTTTGAGATGAGCAGAGGTCTTTGCAAGGTCAGAAACAGTGAATTAATGGCTTTCAACCTGAGGTTTATGGGTACCTTCTGAGGAATCCACAAAAAGTAATTTAAAAAGTAGATCTACTATCAGTAGGTTTATATTTGCTACCCTATTGCTATAATTGCAATATATTGCTATATTTGTTGTGTCCTTCCATTGGAAAATTTTAATGTGTCTGAAATGAACATTTGAGAATCCCTGCACTAAAAATATGGGTTTACTTCATATTTCACTACATGAGAGCAGACACGTGGTTTTGCATATTCCCATTGCATTCTAATAATTCTAGTTTTTTAGTTAATCTATGATAGATCTGCTTTAAGGTTTTTTGGGTTTGGTGTTTTTTTTTTTTTTTTTTCTGGAACTGCTTAAACATGAAATTTGTATTTCAAAAACACCTGATCAGCTGCCACTGAAACCTGTCTAAATAGACTATGGAGTCCTTAATGCTGTAACATCTGTGGCGGTACATGCCAGAACTCTGGTTTAGATGAGCAGAAATATGTTTAGCTCTTGCATAAGTTCTCTTGATTCTTGATTGAAAATGGACATGTGAGGAAAGCACACAAAATGAACAATAAAAACTTGAGGATCAGTGTAAGTTCTGGAAGAGAAAAATGGGAGCACTGTGGGTCATAGCCAAAATCTAAGGGGTCTTCTCTGTCACTCTAGCCCCCTAAGGTTTGATGCTGTCTTTTTTTTTTTTTTCCTAATATTATGTAGCACTTCTTGAAAATGCACTTATTTTTCTGTCTTTCCCATTGTTTTTTCAAGCTTTTCAGGTTGTACACACAAAACAAAATAGTGTTTGTTCAAATGGACCATTCTCTAAATTGTCTACAAGAACCCTCATAATCTGTGCTCATGTATCTTTTATTGCTGCTTCCTTTTTTTCAGCACATGTAGAAGCTGTATTTATACTCCGGCTACCTTTTATGCTCGGTGCATAAATAAGCTTTGTGGGTATGATCAATACCAATTAAGATTATTTGTAAACACGGATCTCACACTGAAGCAATTCTAAAAAGATTTTGAGCAGGAATAGAATAAGTAATGGTCATGATGTGAAAATACCAATGTTACTTGGTGACAGGGATGGTGGGGTCTCAGGCCATTCAGGTACTTTTAATTTCAGTTGTCAGTCTCAAGCAAGCCAGGGAATGAAAGACAACTAGCAAAGCAGCACTGTTGTGTAGTATTTTAAAATAAATTTATTTTCTAACACTATCATCACAGGCGGCCTTCTGATGTCATTTGATTAAGTACTCTTACTGTTCTGATAAAGAGTATGTTGGTGCAAGAATAAGATTGGCTGAGCTAAAGCAACTAGTGAGCATCTTGAAGTGCTTTTCTATAGTACTTTCAGATAACTTCTTTATTTACCCTTTCCTCTTTCACAAGATAACTTCAGAGTGACAGCATTACAGATTTAAAATGGAAACTACATTTATCACCCTTAGAAGTTAAAGATTAGGAAGCAGCTTCTAATATGAAAAACATTGCTGGCTTCAGCAACTGGGCTTTATTTACCAGAGCACATTCAGTATAATGTAGGTCAGATCCAGACTGACTTAACGAATGGTTTAAGTTTCTTAGAAGAAGTTACCACTTTCTGTAAGCCGCCTGGACATGAAATCTGTATTAGATTGTTTGCTTATAATAAAACTGCTGATCAAACAGCACTCTTCTCAGGCTTATTTGTCTACTGCATGAAAATCAGGTAGTCTAAACACTTCCCAGGAAACAGGAAACCTGGATGCTGGATCTTTCATGAGGCTTTGTCTACAGCTGTTTTCTTTATGTTTGTCTGTACTTTGGGTGGTTGTGAACATCAGTTGATAAGAGTGGGGACTTTTGCCCACTTGGGTGATAATTACACTGTCTCTAGTAAGGACAAATTAGAGCCTGAAGCATACCTTTAATCCCTTCCAGGCTAACGAATCAAAAGTGATCCTTTCTCTGATATTGTTTTAATCTGATTCTGGTAAAAATTTCATTTTCATGGGTGTAAAACTAGATGTTGCTTATGATTCATATATCTTTCTGTTCTGTTGTATGCCCGAAGACTCTATATTGGCGATACAAGTCTCTTTCCATTTCTGTGCAAAATGCACAGTGGATGTTTTATTGGCCTTGAGTGCCTTTATTACTGTGGTGAGAGAGTGTTCCCTCCTGGTGTTGGATATGCAGGTGACTCACTGCCTGAGCTTGTAAGTGCCAGGGTTGTGAATGATGGAGCTTTCTTGTTGGGGTGCTCCAAGCAGCGCTGAACCCAAGGATACCGGAGCTTAAGCTCCACAGCAGATAACCTCATCAAAAGTATTGAGCTTCACTTTGCATTTATTGTTGTTAGCAACCACCTCCTCCCTAGTCACTGCCTCTCCGTTCTCTCAAATGAATAGCCCTCCTCAAACCTCATTCATCAGAATGTGCTTTTTGGTTTTCAGCTGCTGGTGCAAATGACCGCATTACTTTCCAGCTTTGTCTAGGCCATGAGCCTAGTGAGGCCTTCCCAGGTTACGTTGCAGTGTAAGCAGGCTCAATTGTACCTTCAGCTGTCTTCATCAAGGGTCTGCTTAAGAAATCCTTGTGGTCTCTGAAGACACTGAAACAAGCAGGTCTGGATGCTGAAGACTTCCTTGAAGCTTGCTGTCTTAGCGTGATGGGACACAGCATCAATATTTTCGCTGGGCTTTTATAAAGACTGCTTTTAGAGCTGCAAGAGACTTTGATCTCTTCCCCAATTTAGGAACTCTGCAAAACAGAGGATAATTTCACTCTAGTTTTCCTGATGCCTAATAGTAGTAGAACATTGTTCTTTAGTTTTACACTGCTGTCTGTTTCTGGCACAGCTTAATTATAAACTTTCTTTCACTAGGGGGAAAGACCTAACACCAGAGTTCTTCCTCTCCAGCACAAACTTAAGAGCAAGGCTCTTTAACTGAGGGGCTTCCCCTTTGGAAAGTCTCTCAGCAGCACAAAGATCCTCTAGCAGTAGAGATGGGAAGCCTTTCTCTCAAATTGCTGTTGCTGATACAGATGCTAATTGTCAGAGCCACTACTAGGAACGTGGTTTTCCACCAAGATATGGTCTAATTACCCATGGTTTAAGCTTAGTTCAAAGGGGTTGATACTGAGTCTAGTTTGGAGGCTTGGAGTAGCAGGACTCTCAGACTGTTTGCCTTTTTTGGGAAATGTCAAAAACCAAGTTTTGCTTCTTATAGTAGCATAATTTCTTTTATATGTCAGTAAAAAAATCACAATATATTGATATAATGAAAATATAGCAATAAACTTCTGATATGAATACTGTGGCCATAGACTAAGCTGAATGTTACTGAATGGAAATTTCTAGGTTGGAGAAAGACACAAGTCGGTTCTCCCTTCAGTAATCACGTGTTGCTCTTATTAACTTTGAGGGAATTTGTTTGCACATGTTTAAAAAACCCCCAAAATAGATGTAGAAGATGGCAGTTGGAATGCTAGTTACTAGTTTGCATTCAGCTCTGCAGTAAAATGCAATGTTTATACAGCAGTATTGATTTTCAAACTGCTAAAGAACAGTGAATCTAGCAACACTTTTGTAGGGTTGGCTGGTATTATCTTCACCCTTTATAATTGCAAAAACTCAAGCAAAGAGAGAATTCGTTCAAGGCCACTGACGTAATCGGTGGCAATGCTGTGATGAAAATGATTAAGTCTGCAACTGCATGTCTGTGTCTAGTGCTAGAAGAATGTATTTTTTTAATTGGCTGCTCCTGAGGGTGGCAGTACCTGTGCACTTTCACAACTGTGGAGCCAGAGATACAAAGGTCAAATGCTCACACATGCCATTTAGTGCCTTCTTACTGCTTATGACTGCAAGATATAGCACCTACCGTGGTTTTGTCTGTCACGTTCATGATCTTGGTTTTCTCTTAACTTTTTATTAGCTGTTAACTACACTTAATGTCTCAGGGTTACTGCTTTTAACTGCATTTGCATCCTTCTGTCACTGTTTATACATGCTACCTTGGAGTAGAGCTCATAATTTGTATTGAAGTATATGGCTTTGCATAGTGTACTACATCTTGGTCTATTTTTGTGAGAGTGTCAGTCTGGTTCTTCTCTGTTTTGATGTTTTCCATTTTTTATGACAGAGGAGTTCAGATCCTTGAACAACTTAAATCTGTGGTTAATGAGAGTATTAAAACATAAATTGGCTACAGTCCTGCATAGGTATCGTGACTTTCATATCTTATTGTTTTACTTGCCTTATAATTTTTTTTTTAACCTTTATGCATAGTTTGTGTCTTAATTCCCTGAGGACAATTCACTAAACATAAATGAAACTTGATTTTTCTCTTTATGAAGTCATCAGATTGATCTGTCATGGCCTGTGTTAGTAAGCCTATGTGTTCTCATTTCTTACTTTTATTTCTGTATTTGTAAATGTTCGTGGGTACAGATGAGATGAACTGAGAGAGCTGTTTTCCTTAGGCCCTAATAACTTTATCCTGCATTAAAATAGCATGTAAAATTGAATGAAGAAGTTTTCTGTTGCTGTGACTTGTCAACAGCTCTTGCTGTTATAACTTTCTGTCCATGCCCAGACTCATTTTGCCCTGACATAACCATCAGTTTTAAGTACGGTTACTGTCTTGATCTTCTGGTTCAGAAGCTGTTTGGTAGCGATCAGCTTAACCAGCTGAAAACTAGCACTGATGCATGTTGTGTTTGTCTGCTTGGAAAACAGGCTGCTGAAATCACCTGTGGAATCTTCCTAGATTAGTTGCTTTGACTATTTTTTCTAAAATACGAGGCAACAACTTGACACCAACTATGAACAAACCCAAGACAAAATACTTTCTCTACCATATGCAGGAAAATGCGTATTAAGCAACATATGAACAAATACACTAATTCCACCATGGCAATCAAATTGCCTATCTACCAGTTAAGTAAATATAGTCAAAGTTTGTTAGCCCAGAAACAAAGCTGTAAACAGCATTGCTGGTTTCTACCTCTTATCGCAAAATCATTTTAGTCTTGCCAAAAAAAAAAAAAGGCAATTCATAATGAGTATACAGAAAAGGCTGCTTGAGACAGTTTTCTATGCAGCAAAATGAATTACTTGTTTGGGGTTGTTTTCCCCCTAGTTGAAAAATTCCCCAGCCCTGAGACTGAAAGAGTTTCCTCTGCATGGCCTCATGCAGAGTAGTACTTTGCTTCAGTATGTTCACACATGTTATTCATACCACTAGAATTACATAAAATAGGAAAAGGTGCTAGGGAGAACGGTAGTCGCTACCAATTAGGTAGCATTATCCAGCCATAGCAATGCTACTTCTGTCATGCCACAGTGATGGTACAGCAAGCACCATAAGATCAGGTAAAAATCAATACACTTTTTCAGCTAGGGCCAATAAGGGAATAAACAATGCAAAAAGGCCAACTGAACTGAAAAAGATTACATCTGCTTCTGAGGAGCAAGAAGCCTATATACTACCTGCTTTCAAAAGCGTTGTTGAAAAATGATAGAGAGGAAATGTCTATCTTTTGATTTAAATTGTTTTCCTTATTACAGAGTTGTTACACCATCTATTATATCCATATGCTTTAGGAACTACCTGTTCCGTAGACTGCTTTAATATTTAACAGATTATGCTGATAAAAACTATTTGAAAAAACATTTGTCCTGCAATTTGTATTATAAAGAAAAATAAGACCTGTTCATTAAGGATGAAAATAATGTGGGAAACTGGTAAAAACTCTACCTATCTGTAGTGTAGTTTTGTCATAAGGAAAGCTGTTTTTTTTTTTTTTTTTTTTGAGCATTTGTACAACAGAAGTACAATTTTAAGGATCAAACATCTGTACTGCAAATGCCAATTTTCAAGATGTTTAGATGGATAATCTACTGGAATAGATTACAATCCTTATCTCTTAAATTTGTTTACTGCACAGAGCACTCTGAATTTATACCATATGCTAGTCAGTCTCAATAAAAATGTATTTTCTTCTATGTTGTGGGCTAAGAATGTTATTGGTACATGGTACCAATAGGCACCAAAGATTTCAGAAACAGATTTCTTAAGTTTCATAACATTCAAGGCACTAAGATTTCAGAAGCTATGGCATTAATGCACCTGTTCTTTAAGAATAACTTGATACCATCTCATTTTAAAATAAAATGTTTCAAAATCTTGGCATCTTCCATGAATGATCTATTTACAATTGATTGGTACGTTATAATTATAGGGGAGCTGTAAGTTTCAGGACCTGCAAAGACTCTAATCCTTGTTCTGCTTCTTTTAAATTGTTTTTGCTGCTTTCAGTTGCCTTCCAATTTCTGTGTCAAATTCTGTTAGTTGGTCTCCAGACCTAAGTCGGACTTTTACCTATATATCAGCAGTGCCCTATTTGCCATTTGCTCCCCTCCTGCCTTTTCTCCTTCCTAGGTGCTATGTTTATGGAGTTCTCACCAAATTGGTACAGTTTTTGTTTCAACATTAGATACAATTTCTTCATTTAGAAGATACCAATAGGAGGGTTTAAGTCAGTGCCTGCACCACATACATTGAAGCGTATTTTAAAGCAGCCTTATTCCTGTGTAGAAAAGCCCCTTATGGTAAATCTTTTTCAAGGTGCCAGACTGAAAAATCAGTAAAGTAGATGGTATATTCTAGAGCACAAAGTTTATAAAGAATTGTCTTAATACCTGACCAGAATGAATCTTTAAAATATGCTCTAGGCTGCACTTCCTGATTGTCTCAATTAAGGAAGGTGGCGGAAAAGCAGAGATTGAAAAATCAGATGACGGCTATCCTGAATATTGCTAGACCAGATGTCCATCAAAAATACACAGAGAAGAACAGGATGCTGAATATACAAGCTTTAGTGAATGGTCTCCATGTTAATGCTGCTCTTTCTTAAACAGTCTTGTTCTCCTGAATATGAGGATCAGAGACCATCTGCAAAACAAGGTGTTGTTTGTCCCTTTGCCAGAGGTCAGAGTTGTGGCTGTGCATTGGCAGAGCCACAGCTAGAGCAGCTGAAAGCCACAGTTCAGCATGTGTCCAGCAAGCGAGGAGAACCTGGATGTTCACCCAGGGGAGTTTTCACATGAGCTTCTGCCTCTTCTGGAAGGATCAGGTTCTTTTAATCGCTGTTTCCTGGTATTTTCTGAAACAAATTGGGTAAGTGTGTGCCAGCAGGCCAAATGCCAAACAGGAGACCTAGTGACAAGGACTGAAATACTGCTAGACGCCAAGAGAAGGTGCAGCCTTCTCTGAAGTACATGCTGCAGAGGTGGCTGGCAGTGGCCCAGTACAGTGAGAAGCTCAGAGCTTTTCTTTTTTTTTCTAACTGTTGGCCAGACACTATTGTTCGTGTTTTTGTGACTTACAAAGTAGAATTAACTTCCCATATAATGAAATAAATCTAGATGGAGGGAGTAGAGATATTAATTAGCCTTTCCTAGTGATAAATCACTTCGAAGTGTAATTGGTCTGGACCTACTACACTTTTGTATTTGCTAGCTCTTAGCTGACTGAACAGGCTTTTTTGTCCTTTGGACTAAAGAAAATGAAGCTGATCTCAACACCAAGGTTGCAGACAACTTCTGCAGGCAGGGATTTAGATGATCATATGCAGTTATGCTGAATTCTACTGAGCTACTCTGAATTCCTTAAATTACTGCAACAGAATTTAATGATACTAACAAAAACAAAACCTGAATTAGTTTTACCCTGGTCAGTATTCTATGTCTGCTTTTTACATGCATTTAGATCATTTAGAAGCCTCATTTTGGTTATTCTGCTTATAGGTTCCTGACAATACTTACACATTCTCCTTTATTAGTATTCTTTCAGTATGGATAATATAAAAAACCAGGAAATAAATAACCTCTTTCACTGTGTTGCAGCACTCATTTTGCATGTGCATCTTAGCAGAGGTCACTTAGAAACAGTAACATTTGAACCTCTTGGAAAGAAAATTGAAACAATAATTGAGATGCAGACTTTTAAATCAATAGTTAACCTTGTACCTAGAAGACTATAATTTTATCGATATTCGATTAAACAGCAGCAAAGTGGTCCTTTTAGCCTTTTACTGGTCGGTATTGCATGTCACAATATTTGTAATATAACACACGTTTTACACTATAATCCTTACGCAGCATGTTCGATTTGTTGCTTCCAAACCTTTCTAGATGTAGTTGAATCCCACTTCTTAGGCAAATTGTTAATTATAAGGTAGCCAAGTAATAATCTTCTTGCATGCAATTCTTTCTCCTTAAATAGGGGACTGAGATATTGAAAGAAATTGAATACAAGGCAGATGTAACACTTCTGCCACAGAATTCTCCAGGTACATGCCTATGCTTGAATTATATTTACCTGGTATAACTTGTATTTCAGTAACAATTGGAAGACTGAACTGTGACTGAAGCCTGTTCTACTCTTTCGTCTTTACCCATAACCATATGTGAAGAGACTTTGTTGGCATAATCAAGTTGGGTATGACTGTTTGCCAGCCATAGTAAGCACAGAGGCTCTCAGTGTCCACCTTGGCTATTTTCAGTGAAAAGTCGTGACTTGGTCAGTGAACTTCCCTGGGCAGACAGAATACGCATCATCTTTTGTAACGGCTTCAAGTCACATCTCCAAATGGTTGAAGGAAACTTCAGATTTCTCATTCACCACCTCATGGTGGCAGGGTTAGGGATTCAGAGTATCAGCTATTTCCCATCCTGTCCTGCATCTGAAGGCCCAAGCATGACTAGCTGCAAATGGGGCTGTGGGCCTGATGGGTAGTTTTATTTCATCCATTCTGCAGGTAAGAGGTTTCTACTTCTTGATGCTCATTGCACTGGACTGTGGACACACTCCGTGGAGGCTCCCACGTTCTGATTGTCTGCTCCTCGTGACCTGGCTCCTGGTGTTGTTTAATGTAGGTTCCGGTGCTCAATCCTGATACCTGTGCGTTATCAGCCTGCACCTGCCTTGTCTGCTTCCCCCCTGGCCCTGGACTTTCATCTGTCCTGGGAGCTCCTGGCCAGACTGACCTCTGTTGGCACCTGTTGGTTAATGAGGACTTGAAAGTTTATTCTGTTTATTGAGACTTGGTGTTTCAGCATTGTTTTTACAAAGCCATTGGTTTCTCAGGTGTAACAAGAGCTAATGAAGATTTTAAACTTTTCATTAGTTTCAGCCATTTAGAGTGTTATTATTCTCGCTGGGTGTGTGTGTGTATGTGTGTTTTGGTTTTTCTTATCTAAACCATGTTCTGCAGAAGATTTAAATTCCAAAACTGTTTTATTTAGCTCTTTGTGTGTGTGTGTGTCCATGTTTTCACACTTTTGGGTACGTTTCGTGCTGTTTTTGTCACGATGACCAGATAGGTTGAGGCTTTTGTGCTCGAAATGCTGACGATAATTTGACTGTTTAATATTGCAAAATAAAAATTGTCTGCTAATATATTTGACTCTTGAAGCCATTATTTCAATGCAATCATCACAACAAACACTTGGACTATTATTTGGTTTATATTTTAGAGGAGATGTGCTTTTTCCACTTTTGCAATAAACTGCTTTCTCTTTTTCCTATTCAATGCATAGGCTTGATGTTTTCTGCCATTGCTTTGTGTACTCAGAACTTGCTGGATAGTAACGTAAGAGTCTTCATGTTGTTGTTATATCATCTTAATGAAGGTTAAGCAATGAAGATACAAAGGTTTGCTGTAATGCTGCTCCTCCAGAAAAACAGTGGGTGACTTCTGGCATCTTCACAGTCTTTGCTTCTGCAGCATTTGTTATTTCTACCAATTCCTGGTAAATCTGATGTTTGAGCTGGAGCTTGTCTGATGTGGATTTCAACTATTTTTCTTGATTATTTATTTAATAATTAATTTGTTGCTTTATGACAATGGTAGCAAGTCTGTGAAAGGCAAAATTGTTCATGATACATTAAGTGTTGTTTTGCCTCTTCCTGTGCGTTTTTTGACTCTTCCTGTATATTCCCGTTTTGTTCATAGTCATAGGGAGAAGTTATATCGATGCAATGAGATCTAAATCTTTGATCGCAGAGTATGATAAAGGCCATGAAAATGTCAGACCAAAAATGGTTTTATATAGAAAAATGAGCAAAGTGTAGATACTCTGAGAATAGCACAGAAAACTTAGCTTGCCTGCAAACAAAATGGCTTTGGATTTTAACTTTTTGAAGGAAAATGTAGAAGGAAGGCACTGACTTCTGTTTCTTGTGGGGTTTTATTTTTTTTGGGTTTTTTTGTTTGTTTTTTTTCTTGGTTAAAGCTATTCACTGAATTGTGACTTAATTCACAAATAGCTTTGACCCTGGAACTGTATTTTCTGTAAGTAAATAAGCTTTGATAAATACTGCACAGGTCTCTGCAACATGCCATACAAAGCTGTATATAGATATTTCTGCTCTGGCTTTGTTCTTTTAATTTCTAAAATATGTGGATGACACTGCAAGTTTTACAAAAGCTGAGAAGAGCTCATGTATTATATTATCTTGTCCAGGTAATATAGTATTTGGGAGAGTGCTATTTGATATAATGGGAATAATCATGTCTCATTTATATAAATGCCAGATCTTTTTTCTTATATTGCATAATTTTCCAAGTTTTTGACTTAAGTGCTATTTGGATTTATATTGGATATAACTGAATTTAACTGAATGGAAATACTTTTCCTTGCTGAAATTAAATATAAGAAAGTGTTCTGGTTTTCAGTGGAAAATACTCTAGTTGCCTGAATTGTAATCCTTTCTCTGCCTGAGGGAATTTGAAGTCTGTGCCCCTTAGTGTGAGGGCTCAGAACACTCATTCTGTATGAATAATTAAGCAATTCCTGCTGCAGGGGTTGCAAGTTGGGAGTCCCACATCTCAGTAGCCGGTCCTGAAGGATAGCCTTGGTGTTACGATCCTAACCAAGGACGAAGCAATTTCTCTACCACCAGAGGAAAAGATTGAGCAGCAACTCCTTTAAGCTTCTCTTACCTCTCATGTCCCATGTGTTCCCCATGTTTTCAGCAAATCGGCGCCGTCCATGCGTTATTGTGATGTGGAAGTGACATGGAAAGTTCTCTGTCGAGGGAGACTTTGCCCCAGCATTTCCCCATCGAGGAACTGCTGTCTACTCCGCTGTCTCCTCCGTCACCCAAATGAAGAGTGAAGGGGTGCAGGAAAAGGTTGCTGCCAGCACTGGGCATGGTTCTCCTTGCTTCACCCAGCCTCCAGGTTGTGGTGATGCTGTCGGTGATGAGGACAAACCTGTTCATTTTCTGTCTGTAATCATTTCAGGCAACACTTTTCTGTCATTATAAATATTTTTTTTTTTTAAATATATATTTTTTTTTGACTTAAAGGACAAATAAGAGACCTATACCCATGTTGCTATCTAGGAAAGTGTCAATTTGGATTATGTGTAAACTGTCTTTATTTCCTGATCTTATGTTACGTATAACCTAATTCATATAAAAACTTAAATATGGACTATAATTAACAGCTTCTTAGTATGTAGTCCTTTATGATGTGTTTTATTTTAGTCTCTTGCAATGCATAATTCAGTAAAGCATTCTGCTGTAGCACAGTGAAAACATGTGCAGTACCATGTTAATATACTTCTTGTAGTTCAGTATATTTTACATAGGTGTAATTTTTTCTTTCCCTTTTGAAATACTTTATTGTTTTAATGTGCTTTGTGGTGACAGAATCTAAAAAAACAACAAAGCTTTAAATACTACAGTCTTGCAACTAAAACCACTATAATTTGTGTTAATTAATGGAAAAGATTTTGTTTGTTTATCTTCAAAATGATGTGAAATATTAAGAAATTTCTTTTTTAAGACAAGAGAATGATATATTTTACTTGAGAATATTTGGTCAGCAGATGGAACTAGGGTGCCTGTTTTGTTATTTTCACAAGTTTGCATCTTACATTCACACCAGGAAGGTAAATAAGGTATTTCATACTTAATGTAACTTACTTGAAAACTTTGAATAGTCAATCATCAATTCCTTTCCACAAATGTAATTTAAAATCTGTGATTGAATGACACTCAAAAGTATGACGTTACTTTGTGAAGATGAATGTTATTTGGAAATGAATAAACCCAGATGCTAAAGACAAGAAAGAATTTGAGGTAAAAATTAAAAAAAACAAACAAACAAAACAAAGAACCCCAACAAAAAAAAAAAAACCCACAGCCATGGAAAGTTTGTTAAGATTTCAAGTTACAATTCTTGTAGCAATTAAGTGACTCTGTACAGCGAAAGAATTTCAGAGTGCAGTATATTTGCTAGTCAGATCAAGCTAAATGATAAGAAACCAAGAATGGAATAATAGCAAGAATGTTATAATTTGAAAGTAAATCTTGCAGCTCAGTTCTTGCATGCTGTAGTGCTTGCTTTTCATTATGAAGGGTTCCTCTTTAAATCCTTTTGTAGTATGTCTGTTTTCGTGTAATTTGCTCATCCTGACAGAGACTTTCTCATTAAAGTGTTTGCACATCATGAAAAAGAAATCATGGTTTGTTTACAACGTCATAATTTTACTGTAATTGTTGATAAAAGTCTGTAGCTGGAAGGTTTTCAAGCAGTTACTGTTCTTGGACTGTTTAAATGGGAAATCACTAAGTGTGAAGGTGTTTCTAAAATCAGAAGTTTTCATGCACCTCATGTTTCAGTGTAATGGTAAATAGCTTTTTTTTGAAAAAGGAGCTATTTAGGAAACCTTTGTCTTAACAGTGATCTGAGGTCATGCGTGCATATGCTTGCAAAAAGTCAATTTCAGATATTCTCTAACTACTTGCCTACTTAGCTATGTTTTTAGTGGTTGATTTCCCATGAAGTACTGAAACCATGTTGACATTGTACGAAATCATAATTTACTGACTGTGATCAAATCTGTTGCATAACAAGAAATCCCTTTTTTGATGTTGGTACAGGGAAACAAAGGATTTTTATTACTGAAGAGCAATTTCAGCAAGGTGGTTTTGCTGGCTAGAGTTAAGTTGTCATGTAAGTACTAGAGTTGGAAGAGAGCTGTTGATTTCCTTACTGCAGAAAAATTGATGGACGTGTCTTAAAAAGAGGTAAAGTTTAATTATCAGCTTCCATATTAGATTTTTTCAATTTTTTGTCAAGTAGAACTTTATACTTTTTCAAAAAGTATGTTCAGTCCTAAAAAAATGAATGTACAGTAATTGTACAAAATATGGATGACATTATTATGAGGGGGGAAAAAAAAAGAACTTCAACGTTTTTTCCCTGTCGTGATGGAAGCAATAAAAATAATGTAAATTATACAGAAGCCTTTTTTTTTTCCTTAGTATGTTTGAGGATAAACTTTTTTATAACCAGAAATTAAATTTTAGTAGTATTCTGGAGACATGAGCTTAGCCAATAAGAGTTGTCATCTGTTTTCAGAAAACTGGATGTCAGAAGACAGTAGTATCTGCATTAATGTTCTATGATTTTTTGTGCAGTCATCAGAAAATTTGAAGCATGTTTAATCTTTCAATGGAAAACCACATATAGGTAAACAAACAGATACTGCATGAGGTTATTGGAAAAGGGAATAGACGTCATTATCTGAACTCAGTAATCTGCCAATAATGTGTATGTATATTGAGTTTCTGTTCAGTTTATTTTAAAAGTTGAAGATAAAAGATTACTTTATGTTACTTCAGGCAGGTGAATGCACTTCAAAAAAGCCATTAAAAGTATTCAGATGATTGCTGAGATAGTGCTATGTCTGGCAATTTGTAGTCTGACAGAAGAGTAATGAGTTAGTAATTTTAAAAAGTATAATTACTATTCACGTATCTGGAATTTAATTATGTAAGTATGGATAAAAGTATACTGAAGTTCTTAAGCTGATTATTTTTTAAAGGCTGAAATTTCAGCTATGGGAAGGGCAAATACTTAACTACTTGCATCACTTTTTCTTCAAAATTTCTCTTAAAAATAGTTCTATAAAAATCCAAGGTATTTCTTATGCATTCGCAATTTTTTTTCTTAGATGTCTGTCAGGACAGTTGGCAGTTCTTTGGACATCGTAAACTCCAGAATTACTTGCAGAAAACCGAGGAGAACACAAAGGTTTATGAAAGCTCGAGCATCCTCTTAAGTAGTCGTAAGCATCAAAGGAGATTTTACAGTAGCTATAAACCCTTCAAGGTTCCTTCTGACTGCTGTAAAAAATCTGGATAGCATATCCAGCATGTTAACATGTTAACATTTATTACCCTCAGTAAGTTTGCAGATGACACCAAACTAGGTCAGAGTGTTGATCTGCCTGAGGGTAGGAAGGCTCTACAGAGGGACCTGTCCCTCTAGAATTCTATGATTCTATTGATACAGAGGGACCTGGACAGGCTGGGTCGATGGGACAAGGCCAACTGTATGAGGTTTAACAAGGCCAAGTGCCGGGTCCTGCATTTTGGTCACAACTACCCCAAGCAACGTTACAGGCCTGGGGAAGAGTGTCTGGAAAGCTGCGCAGCAGAAAAGGACCTGGGGGTGCTGGTGGACGGCCAGCTTAACATGAGCCAGCAGTGTGCCCAGGTGGCCAAGAAGGCCAACAGCATTCTGGCTTGTATCAGGAATAGTGTGGCCAGCAGGAGCAGGGAAGTGATGGTGCCTCTGTACTCGGCACTGGTGAGGCCTCACCTCGAGTGCTGTGTTCAGTTCTGGGCCCCTCTGTACAAGAGGGACATTGAAGTGCTGGAGCGTGTCCAGAGGAGAGCTACCAGGCTGGTGAGGGGTCTGGANGGTTTTTTTTTTTTTTTGGTGTGTGTATGATTGGACTCGATGATCTCAAAGGTCCTTTCCAACCATGAAGATTGTATGATTAGCAGGTATTTCTTTGGCAACAGTTGTTTTGCAATGTGTTTGTCCTGCAAGTCCTGTCAGTCTTGCAAGTCCTGTCAGTCTGCTCAAAAGTTTGTGCTTTAATACTGTTGTGTTGCCACCAGATTGAATATGCAGGGAGCGTGCAGCCTGGGGCTGCACTTTGGTACACTGGGCTGAAGTGTAGCGTTAAATAGTCTGTTTATATTTAGACAAGCATCTTCACATGTTCATTTTAGTATATGTTAAATGTTGTACTTCACTTAATCTCATGTACCACCTTTAGCTTTGTGCTTTGTGAAGGACTTAGAAAAGATCAAGTACTCCTCCTTACCTTCTATTGAGAGCTATATTTGAACAGCTTTGAGGGAATGAGAGCACCACAGCTTCCACTGATACTAACTGAAACACTGAAAACCAAACCTCAGGCTTAAACCTGACTTATTTTACAAATTTTAAACTCCCATTGGAACCAGGTTTGGGAATAATTTGAGTAGTCAAGGCGGAATATCTGCATTACCAGACAAACCTTCAAGCTCAGTAAAAACATTGGTACCTGAAAAAAAAAATAATTCGTGAAAGCAAAACCTGTTGCCTCAGTGTAAGACTATTCCATGAAGTGTACAGAAGATAAAAGTTTATCTCAAACTGATCTGTTACCAGCAAACTCCGATGATGGAAATCTTTAAACAGTTCATGCGTTTACAGTTTTTGTTTAATTCCTGTGGGTTTCGTGTTTTTTTTGTTTTTGTTTTTTNTTTTTTTTTTTTTTTTTGTTAAGGTGTATTTTCTAACCAGCATTTCACTAATGTTTTATTAAATTCCAGATAATAGGAATTCAACTGCAAAGCTTCTGCCCTTCCTTTTGTACATGTTTCTTCATTGTATTATTTATTGGTTTTCCTCCTTTACAGAGTTTGCCTTTTGTTAAGGAGCCTCTAGCTCTGCCAGTCAGCAACTGAGTGTCTTGTGGCATTGCTGTGCCTCTTGGAACAATGGAACAGCTAAAACCAGGCCAGGCAGAGTCTGAGGGCAGTGTCCCTTTGCCAGGTCCTGAAGTCACAGAGAAAGACTATGCTATATCCAACAATGAATTTGAGTGAGCCAGCACCAAAGATTACCACATACCTTTATAATTTTTGGTAGTTTTGTTGTTTGTATATGGTCGTGTGTTAAGCGAAATGGTTCAGATTTTCACAGGAGTTTTAGCCCGGCTCAGTTTTTTCTTCTGAAGATTGTCATGGGGGTCTCGAAATGCTTTGCAGCTGAAAGTTGTGCTGTTGAAATGTTATTTTAATCCTAAAATTTTAAACCTAGTTTTGTTTTCTTTATTAAAGGTCTGCAGAAAGATTTACCAGTAGTAGTTGGCATGAGACAAAGCAGATGCTCTTGGCCATTTTGAACCACAGTTAACTGCTTAGGACTGGAGAATGACAGGATCTTGCTGGCATCATTGACTCCCTGAGTTTATCTATTTCATGGTAATTAATACACCACTTTCCATTTAGTTTCCTGTCAGTGTAGTTCCATTGCCTCAGGCTTGCTTTGTCCTGCTGCTCAGTATCCAGAGCAGCTGCAGCCCAACCCCCACAGCTTTCTTGCTGGGCTTTTTTCTAATCACTGTGAGTTTGTGGGACAGGGAAGAGATTACAGAATCCTCAGTATTTCTGAGCTGATGAAAAGAGGTGACTTTGTGAGGAAAATCATTTGCTTGATTTAGCTTCCTTATTTCCCATATTCTCATTTTGTTTGCATCCAGTATTCCTAGAGCCCTTTTCAATCCTGCTGATTCTTTACAGTATATTTCTGTGTCCCTGTAATTTCTGTTACTACCTATTTTTGTGTTCTTTGCCTAGATTCTAAATCTTGGTCTTGCAAAATGCCTTGGTTCTTCAGAACACCTGTATTTTAATCTAAAAATCTCTCTTGAATATTTTCCAATCTTCTGCTTTTTCTTACATTTACTACATGTCTGTGGAGACTGTTAAATGGTTCCCTCAGGTGTTTGTAGAGCTCATATTTCTTGGTCATCTTTGTTTGCTTCAAGAAAGACCAGTAGAATTTTGGCTCCTGAGTTCTGTATATTTCAAAATCATGTCTGTGACACCCACTCTTGCAAGCCAAATCAGGAGCTGACATTGTCTCTGACACCACAAACTAGATTCTGAGAAGCATAACATGTTGGCCCTGCTGGTATAAGCTATAATGTTAGGTGAAGAGAATGTGCTTTTATAACTCGAAAACTTCTTAATTTCACAAAAGGTAATGAGATTTCACAAAAAGTCAGAGATTCATCATATGTGGTTCCAGACTGGTGTCATGTTTCTTTTCAGGTTTCACAAAAATTTGTTCATCTTTCTTTTCCCTAAATAGTTGCATGAATATGGATATATGGGAAGAGCTAGACAAGACATGTCTGAAATTTCTATGCTCAGGTAATTTAAAACCAGACTTGTTTGAAAAAATTAGAAGTTTTATGACTTCAGCAGAGAAAGATTGGATCGTGGTATCATCACATTGTGTACTGTGAAAACAAGGTCTTTCAGTAATGGCTAATAGCTCAATTATATATTGCTGGCATAATACGAAGGCAACATGCATAGCTTTCCCATTATATTAACACACAAAAGCATTATTCTAGCATATTTTTGCATTATTTTTAAAAAATAGATAATTTCAGCATTGCCCTACCTTCCAGATTTCCCATAATTCTTCCCCTTCTGAAGAGACAGCTCTAAACTGTGTCATGTAAATATATCAAGCTGATTGCATACTGAATAATTGCTCTGCCTACTTGAACATGGTGCTTCTTTGAGCTATTTTTCTATTGTATGTCTCTATATTGGATTGAAATTAATGCATAGTGGGTCAAGCCAAATAAATGGGTTTGTGAAAGCCATACAGTTAATTATGTTTGCCACAACAGTCTTCATGTGGAACATAGCCTCTTTGTTGTGTGGCGTGTTGTGCCAGCTGATGGATCAGAAGAATAAATACCAAACCGTCATGCAGGTATCAGATTACAAACCAGTAGCTGTGATGAATGTGTTTTCTGGCATCTGCTGATTATTTTAGCTTGTAGCAGTAGATTTGATTGGCTTGTAGTTCACAATAGTAGTTAACTTTATAAACAGAAAGTTCTTATATAAGACAGTCTGAAAGTTCTGAAGACTGAAGAAAATTTAACTTCTAAAAAACCCTCACAAACATTTTCCAAATCACTGTTAAGTCCTATCGGCAGATACTGAACTTCTGTTACTGTCCCTGTGGGGAGAATGTGATAAATGTGATTACAACCTACACTATTTCACCTTAAACGCCTTAGAAACCTCTGTTTCTGTTAGCCATTGGAATCCACCAACAGCCCTGAGATGGTGAAAGTGCTTTCTGTAACAAATACAGTAAAATAAGAAAAGCTTTAACTTCTTTATTTCAGTAGCATTTTTCCAGACTAAAACTTATGTCAATTAAAACTAAATTACAATTCAAACCTTTACGTTAATTATTAAGCATAAGTAATGGTACTAGTACCAATATCAGTGGTGGTTACATAGTTTTATATTATGGGCTTTTTGCTTATTTGTCTAAAAAGTTCAGGTTTCAACTTGTCGTGGCTATTTGTTTACAGCCTGTAGCAACGTTGTGTGGGAAAAAGCTGTAGGTTTCTGTAGTTGTGTAGGGAACCGTAGCTGGGATCACTGGGTTTAGTTTGGGGTTTTGCATTCTCAAGGTCGGTTAAGGCTTTTGGCATGTGCGATGCCCTTTTCCTTTTTCCTTGGGAATGAACATAGAGGTGTTTTATGACATGAGGGGACTCTGAACTCAGTTTCACATTCTGTAAAGTTTTAAGTGTGACCACCTGCCTGTTCTACTATTGGCTAACATAACAAATGGATGTGTTAGTTGTTTGTGCTGAATTATTAGCCATAAATTTAATAGCACTGAATAGCACTGTTGGTGCTGTAAAATTAGTGGTGGAATGCACTGTGAGAAGATCATGGCTATTCAAATCTTGCACTACCCTCACTCCCCAGTGTATTTGCTGAAGGAGTTACCATTTTGTTTTGTGTTGGGTGCTACATTTGCAAGGTTATGTGTGCAATCATTAAGCTGGAACGTTTAGCTCAGCATCCTTTATAGAGTGCCACTTATAGTGGGACAAAAACCCGACCAGACTAACACTAGTTGGCATTGAGAGTGATTTCTGCGTGCCTGCTGATTTACTTTCAGAAAGCTGTCACGTTACTTATAGAGACCAGTATATTATTATTGTTGATCACTACTCAATTCTGTTGAATTTGAAAAAAATTTGATGCACAGATAAATATTCTCACAGCTCTCCACTCTAATTCCACTCTAATTATTGTCTTGACTACAAATATTAGAAAGAAATCATACTGTATGAAATAAGGGAACAGAAAACCTGGTATGTTAGATGTGAACCTTAACATGGCACAATGATACCTGTAAAGTGGAGATCTCGGACATTGTTAGTTTATTCAGTAAAATGCTTCCTTTTGCTTTTTAGTTATCTCAAGGGACTTTTGAGCTATCTGAGGAGACTATTACACTGATTAGCAAGGGCACTTATTAACATGCTGATATGAAAAGTGGAGAATATGGTGAAAAGGGAGGATCAATGTCTATTGAAAACCCCGTAAGATTTACTTTATGAGCTGCTTCATTTTTTTTTTCTACTTGAAACAAGCAAATAAAAAAATCCAGTTTGCATCTGGACATCTTTTATTGCAGCATTAGTCTTACCTTCCAGCTATGGGGAGATAAGTACAACTCCATGCTGAAGGTGGAATGCTAACCCAAGTATTGAGAGAGATGTGACCAATTTTCCTGAGCCTGTACTCTGTAAAAGAAAATCTATGTGTATCTGAGAAAGCTAAGGAGAACTTTAGGATATGGTTCATGGGTAGGAAATAGGAATGACTTCCCTAGTTCTCTGCTTCCCTGTAAAGGTAGGGCAGGAGATGGACATACATGTTGCAGCTGAGAAGTTTGTTTGTCTTTAATCATTGGTTTCTTGTGTAATTGGAAATGCATTAGAATTTTCCTCTTATTTTTCTTTTGAATTTTCTTCTTGTCCATTCATAGAGTTACAGGTCAGTTTTTTTAGCTGTGTAACAAATTATTTCTCTTGAGGTACAAGTAGGAAATGGAGATACATATATATATATATATTATATTTTTATAACCTGTCAAAGGAATTTGGAATTGATTTTTGTTTGTTTTTATTTTTTTGAACTGAGAAAAATAAGCATACTTTTATGATATTTAAACTTTTTCCTCAAAGGACTGAAAAAATGTATTTATATTTATTACAACATGATAGTGCATTTTGACCTTTCCTGGAGTAGTAATTCTCCAGGGGAAAGCATCAGATTTATTTTGACAAAAAGAATTTCTTCAAAATGTGTAGGACATAATAGTCTTTAAATTGTTGTTCTTATTATTTCTATATACTCACTTATTGCATGTTTATATTTACCTGCAATGCCACGTTTTTGAATATCCAGAGATTCTGTTGCCAGGGAATAAGTTAGAAGGCATTTGTTCAGTTACGTGTAGTTGAAGAACTTCTAGAAACAACAAGAAGGGGTTTTTATGTGCTATTCCAGGTGAGAAAACAATTCCTATGGTCTTTAAAAGGCTTGACAGACTCAAAGGTTTGATGATTCATTTTTCTATGGAGAGTTTGGAAATGGCCTGGATTTATTGATAAATGTCTGAAACTTCCACTTCTTAAATAGGAAAACCATTGGGTTTTTGTTACTCTAGGATTAAGCCCTCGTTATCTTCTGAGTTCAAAAACCTTAACCAAACTTTACCCACATGAATGTGATTCATTTGCCTGTTGCTTGCTACTGGTGGTTTTCATATTACCAGAAAGACCTTTTTGTTGTCTGGGAAACATGGAAATATATAGTTTCAAGAAGGAAAATGGGTTAGGAGGAATCTCTTTCTCTCCAAAGCCAACATAAAAATCTTGAAGAAACTTCAGATGGGGAAAAGATTTAGACTATTACTCTTCGTTTTTATTTGCTTACTGAATTGAGTATTTAGAGAAGGAACAATTCACTCTGTAGTAATTTTCTTTGGACATCTCACTTCCACCTTGGGGTCTGAATTCCAGCTACAGTTTCTAACTGCAGGTTTACTTTTCTTATGACCGTGTATTTCTCCTTTCAGAAAGCTTTGAAGAACCTCTCTCCTCCTCTCTCCTTGCTGGTTTTGCATAAAGTGTTTAAAAGCTGACTAAACTCCTCTGAGGCTGCAGGAATTCCCAGAGGCTTCCTTTGCAAAAAGGAGATCCAAGACAAGCCTATGTCTTTTTTTATCAGGCTGCTCAGTCCAACTTTTAAGAGGTGGTTTGGCATCTGATTAAAAGTATAAGAATCAGCTGGAGACTGCAGGCTAAAGATAAGAGGGACTGATATAGCAAGAGTTATTTAGATCTAATCTATACTGGCTTTACCAGCAAAGTATCAAAGTCTACTGGCTGTAAATGCAGTTCACTCTTGCCAAAAGATACTTTTTCCATATTGCTCAATTAACTAGGTTACTTGTCTAAATGCACCATTAAAAAGTGGCTGTCTGGACTGAAACCCAGAGGAACTTTGGGGTGCTCCTCTTCCTTTCCAGCTTCTTTGGTTCAGGTATTTGGTTTCCTTCACTTATAACTTGTAGTGGGGAGGAAGGAATGGGCAGATAATTGTAGTTGGGTCTTAGCTTGTAATGGAATTCAGAACATGGCAATTGCATCCGCATTATAGTCATAGTCAGTATTTGCCCCAGGACTTTTGCTCAAATATATATGTTTGAGTGCTTTCATACTGATCTTACACCAAAACTTTCACCAGTATAGTATACATAGTTTTAAGTCATGAGCATGAAGGTGGATAACTAATGCTTTATGGGTAGATGAAAAAAGAGGAAGACTGGAAAAATATAATTGAACCATTGACTAAATCATCTAACATTGCCATATATTATTTAACAAACAAAAAAACCCCTTTCACCAGAAATAAAGCCTGTGCAAATAAGAAGAGTTGTTTACAGCTGAGCACCGAGTTCTCTGTAGCAAGCAAGCAGATTCAGGCTATTGTATCCATATGATTGCAGGAATGCCCACCCTTGCAGCATTCAGTTTTGTTTCCCTTTACATGTTAATTCCTTGGTCCCTGCCATGTCTTTCCATGATGCGTTTTCATGCTTAATCTGAACATGAAGACATTTCTTTAGAAACTACAAACAAACTGAATATTCCTTCTGGTTCTTTACTACTGGAATATTTAACATTTTTCAGTAGAAACAGGTATTTTGCTGATCGTCTTTTCTTAACTCACAGTATTTGTGTTTAGCAGGCCAAGCTTTTCATAGCCTCAGTTTTGTCAGAGCAAGTGCATCTGTCTTGTTGGAAAATACTGTCATCTTAAGATTTAAAAATTTTGTTGTATTTCAGCACGGTATTTTCATCACACTAGATGCAGTCCTCCTTTCTTTTAAGTGAAAAGCACTTTTGTCGTAGTTAGCACTAGCAACAGAAACCATAGTCTTTAATCAGTCCTTCCAATACTGCTGTGTGATAAGTAGCTGGAATGGGGATGTGAGTTAGAAATGAGTAACTCAAACATGATAAATTAACTGATCTCTAAATCTTTATTGACAAATATCCAAGTTTTAATTGAGAAGGGTTGAGCTGGCGCACATAAAATGTGAACTACTGTGAAAGTTCAATCTGAACTTGAAATTGAACTCAGTAGTTTTTAATATTCCAAAATATTTCTCATTTCCATGCCCTTTTATAGATGTTTATATATATATATTCTTTTTTCCTGAGATATGAAGTGTGCTGAGCTTTGGGACCACAGAGAGGCAAAGTACCCAGAAACTAGGAAGTACAGAAATGTATTAAGGCGCAGTGTTCAGCATTAAGATAGTGTTTAAGTGCAAACCTTAAACTATTCAGCAAACAGGAGTGCAGATTCTGCACTGATAGATTCATTTGAATTGCCAGAATGAAGAAAAAAAAATAAGAAAAAAAGAAACAGTGTAACACCCCCTCCATACCTCACATGATGCCTTATTTAATGAATGATTTACATTTCCTCCTGAAAAGACAATTTCTAAACCAAAGTGTCCTACTGTACTATGAGATTTTCACAAGTATCACAGAGATGCTGTGAAAAGAATATGCTGAGAAGAAATAATTTCTTTGTTTTACAGAGAAGGAAATGAGTTACAGAGAGATTTAAAGCTGAGATTGTCACGTTCTCTAATTTTGTATGCTTTTTTAAATGCCCAGAGTACTTGGAATTATTTCATTTTTTATTGTGAAAATAGACTTCCCAGTGTCTTCAGGTGTGCCTTTTTGCATGATCAGCATTTCTGCAAGTCTGGAGTCTCAGCAGATGGACCCAGAATGTTCAGTGATCAGTTTGCCGAAGACTGAGAGCTCCAGGACAGAGGAGGTGAAGATCAAATCAGTCAGGTCTCTCAGGAAGGCACTGAGCTGCCTTAACTGCATAACCATCCTTCTGTCTCCTACAGTCCTGGAACTCATTTGGTACAGACTTTTCCAAGTTCTGTAACCAAGGGTGCAAGCATCCTGCAGGCAGAAGGCTACTTTGGTGGCTGACTCCCAGGAGAGTAATCTTTCCATCTTGGTGTGTGGAAAAAGTCAGGCTTCATATGGAATGAGAGAGGGTGCAGGAAAAAAAAAAAAAAAAGTTGCATGCAAGAGCGGGGAGAGTAGTAGAAATTGAAGCAGAGACGCAGCATGCAAATAGACTTTAAAGTTTGGCAATATTTTACATTGACGTGAAAAGGGGTGTTTCAGCTAGCAAAGTGTAGCGACTTTCTTGCTGTTTATCCTGTCGTCTTCTAATCTTAGTTGTCAGAAGAAGCCAAGTATTTATCTACATAAACATGAAGTGTGTTGTCGAAGGTCATGAGATGAGCCCAGGTGCCCCAAGTTTTTGTCCAGAGCTGTCTCATGCATCCCAATTGGCAACTACATACAGAAGATTAGTTGCGTGTCTACTAAACAGTATTTGGGCTGTTTTCTAAACTCTCTGATGAAGCTTAGTGGTAAAAGCCTTGCTGCAGCCCAGTAATGATGTGCTGTTATTCCAGGCTTAATTATCAATTTGGTATAATGCTAGTAAATGACTGTAAACTTTTAAAAAATTAGAGTTTCTGCTGAACTCTTGCTTTCTCTGTAAGCTAATTAAGAACAAATTATAAAACAGACACACACTTGGTGTACATGGACAGTTCCAGATCACAATTAATACAGTTTCACACATTCTTTTTGAGTAACAGTCAAATTGAGAGCCTGAAATCGTTAAGGATGCATATTCTGTTCAAAATTCAGATGAAGAGACAGATTAGCACTGTCACTTGCTTGATTAGTGCTCTCATTTGTTTGACTTTCAACACTGAAATGCAATAAATGAGGTGACGCGAAGAGAATAGTGCATTGTAATTGCTGTCTTTGCGGTGTCTAACTTTACGCAGTCATACAGCAATGCTCTGATAGCCAAGGAATTCTGCAGTGTAAGTCAAACATTATAAATGGTATGAGTTCATTGTTTCTTCTTATTGCCAGGCCTTTCACAAGTAATGCTAAAATGTTTTGGCAAGAATTTCCACAGTAATTGGAAACTAATTCCACAGTAATTGGTGTATTGTGTTTCTTTTAAAGTGCAGTTTAGTAAAGTATTCCTCTAAAGAAAAAAACTTCAGTCCATTCTGATGTGTACATGAATTTATTCAAGTGTACATTCAAGTTGAATTTATTCAAGTGATCCTGTCAGCCAGCTTTATCTGAGTGTGATGGTATGCTTTGGGTTTGCAAATATATCTATCTGGAAAAAAATCCTGTCTCTTTTTGTATTTTTCCTGTACTTAATTCCCTTCATAACACTTATACAAACAGCCTTTAAAATAATGCCTGGACTCTCCATTACAAAGTCATTGGGAGCATAATCTGGACCCCCCTAGCAACTTGTTTATCCAAATGAAGCAAAAATAAGGAGCAGAGCCCATCCCCTGAAACTGGCTCATCTGGCAGGCCCTGTAGGCAGTTCCGGCCAAGTGAGATTCCCAGCTGTCCTGTGAGGAAAAATTAAAGGATATGGCTGCTTGCAGTAGCTTGTTTTACACCTTTTACACCCTACAGGCCTGGACACCTTCCAGATCCATTGGATTTAATTGCTGTCAGTATTGATGCAATGGAGAATTTTATTCCTGCCCAGGCATCAGGTTCAAACCAAGGGATTGCGATGTCTGATGTGCCTTGCTACAAGGGTGTGCAGTGGAAGTGTGTTGCCAGGAGCCTTCTTGCTAGACTTCATTTTCAGAGAATAGCCTCAAATATATTTTAGCAGTGCTTGTTGAAGTCTTCAGCCTGGATGTGTTCCAGAGAAGAGGCTCATGGGACCAGGTTTCCGTGCTGGATGTCTGAGGGAAGCAGTACCTAGCAGCCTGGGTAGCTGGGGTGGCCATGGAGAAGTCTGCCACAGGTCTGTGCTCTCCTGGAGCATGGCAGCCTGGTTTCCCTGCCCTTCCTGGAGCAGCTGCTGCTTGTGCTGGGCTGCCACCTGGTCCACTCATGTTGTAGCCGCTCCCTCAGGAGGTGCGGAAAGGATTAACGCTTCATCCATTTCCAGGCTCTGCTAGTTTGTATTTTCATACAAGGAGGTTCTTACAATGCTCACTATATGCATAAGTAAGCAAGTATATACCCACATAGAAGGGACAGTTAAAAATGGTTCATGGGTTTGGTTTTTTTTTCTGTTCCTTGATAAATAACTCAAAGCAACAGAAATACTGTTGTAAATTTTCTCTTCAAGTCTAGGTCTTCCTAGCGTTCAGGAACTCGCTCCATAAACTTCTTGAGTTCACTGGTTGGAAACACTAGACCTAGTCTTGGTGCCACGGTGAAAATTTCTTCATTCCTGTGTAAGAGCCAAATGCTTGACAAGATGTTATTTCAGCAGAAGGGTGTTACTGAAAGTGTAAAGATCTACCATGTTTTACAATTATCTTTGCACTATCTCTTTCATCAGCAAGATCTTTTGGTTCTGCTTTTGTGAGGGGGGATTCTTATCTTCTCTCAATTCTGCAGCCCTTAACATTGCTCCTAAGTCTGTAGAGCTAATAGATTTATCCTATATCAGGATATCACTCAGGACGTGGTTACTTTTAACTCCAGCATGGATCTCTTCTTGACGGGAATGCTACTTACATACTCAGTGTAACAGTGTAATGGATTGGTTCCTTCTGCCTTTCCCCCCACCTTGTTTTCTTGTATTTACTCTTGTTCAGCTGGATAGTTGTCCCTCTCTTCTCAATTTTAAATAGAAGAAGGATTATTTTTAAAGGCAACTCATAACATGCAGAAACAGTTGCCTGCAATTTATTTAAGCAGAATTTGTTCCATTCCTCTGTGTCATCTATGAATGGGTCTAACTTGCATCATAGAACCATTATGCATGTGTAATTGAAATGTAACTTGATAAGAAAAGCACTATTAAGTTTTGCATTTTACTTGGGTTTTGAAAAGAGATCACAGCAGTAGTAAAACTGCAGTTTCAAAAGCTAAATAGAATAGTTGCTAATCCATTTTGTATATTTCAATATAGACACAAAGGAAACATCCATGGTTACAGTTCCGCTTTCATTTTCATTAGCTGTCATATGAGATCTCTTTCATGTAAACCAAATGTAATTCTATTCTGTCCTACCTGAAATAGCTCCTTGCAAGTCTTCTTTATTTGGGGCAGAGATTATTTCCTACCAGTCTAATTTACAGCTTTTTAAAAGAATTCATCTGCAACAGATGCTACGTTGTTGGTTCTTCGGGTAGCATGATAAATTGAATTTTGTGACTAAAATAGTCATATATCTATCTTTAAAATTCATGCTGTTTCCCAGACATTTTTAAAATTCAGTTTATTCTGAATGGTCTTTTAATCAACCCTAAACACTTAACCCTCTGCGCCCCCATTTGCACGCTTGTCTGTTAGCAGGACAGATTAAAAAATTGAAATGTTCATAACATAATGTGAAATCCTTTTGCTGTTTTAATTTTTGTCATTAATATATTGTGGTTTCATTCCTTCCTGAGCAAATTCTTACTTTTCGAGAAGTACGTATACTACTCGTATAATGACAGGAGGGCCATTCAGTTAGAAAATGCAATCTTTCGATTGTAGTTTCAGTAAAGGAATGAATTTTACTGGCTACCCAAATGTCAGACTTCTACTGTAGGTTGTCTGTATTTTATTTGTCAAGAAGTATTGGAATGGTACAGCTTTTAGCTCCAGGGCTTTTAGACTCAAAACAATTTGGATGTGTACACGCAGTGATTAAGTCTTTAGGAGAGCAACTGCAGAGCATATTGAACACCATAATCACTTAAGCTTCAGTAGCAGCTGTATTTTAGGAGGTAAAAAAAAAAAGATGTCATACTTAATTTGGAATGGTGTTGAGAATTTCATCCTAGATTAACACACTGCAGTCGTAACTGAAATTTCAGATCCTTAATATGCTGCTGCCCATGAGTTAGACCTGAAGAATGGAGGCACTTACCATTCTTAGAAGCTGCTGATTGTATTCCTCTACATGTTTCTACCAAGAAATTATCTCAAATTTATTCTGAGCATTCCTGTGTAATTCCATGTTCTTTATTTCTGAATTACAAGAGTAAACACCAGTAAATTTAAAAGTGAAATGAAGCACATAGTTTTGAAAATGGTCAGAGTACCGGTATTTTTTAGCAAAAGATCACAGTACAGAAGTGCAGCATTGTGACTAAAATGTAACTCTACCAATTCCAGTTTTATCTCAAATGAATGTTTACTTCACATTTCAGCTGTCCAACTTTCTCATTGACTGAAATGAATGATGTATACAGCATATTGATGTGCACTGTTTTAGAAAAGTGAGACTAGTTCTGTTACATGGCTCATGTTTAATTAAAACACTAGAAACTAGTATTTTAGAAATTGCAAAATAAAGTTCTTAAAGATTGCAAATGCAAAGCTACAGGATATAGATATTGAATCAAAGATGGCTTAGAAAAGTTTCAGTGGCGTGTTTTGTACATAACATGCCATTAAATGGTGAACATTTTGCAGGGAAAGCTGAGTAATTTCCTTTATGTTTTGTTCTTTAATTTAAATTCTGTAAACCCTGTAGCAGCTGCCCTTTCATTGATTTATTGGATTTCATTGGTTCTGTCATTAAAAAAGACTTTGTTTTCTACACAGTCATTAGCAAGCTCAGTTTTTGTAAAAAAAACGTAATCCTTTTGTTCTTTGTCTTCTTTAGATTTCCTCTTTCCTCAGTCATTCCTTCCCCACAGCTTTTAGATGTGATGCATATATCGTCTTCACAAACTCAGAAATATTTTATATGATGCAACTCCACCATCCTTCATCCTTTCCCCTTCACCCCTCTCCTTCCCGCCCCCC